>PVIC010059117.1:0-10146 GCA_004025085.1 Thryonomys swinderianus | reverse complement strand
GAGTTTGCGGCGGTTTGCCTGGGCACCATAGTGAGCTCAGGGCCAGCCTGAACTACAAAGCGAGTCCCTGTCTCAAAAGCAAAAAAATAAATAAATAAACAGCCGGGCGTGTGGCTCACGCCTGTAATCCCAGCACTCGGGAGGCAGAGACCAGAGGATTGCTGAGTTCAAAGCTTGCCTAGGCTACATAGTGAGCTCAGAGCCAGCCTGAACTACAAAGCGAGACCCTGTCTCAAAAAAAAAAAAAGTAAACAGACAAAAGTAAACTTTTAGACAATAATAATGGGCTTTAAGAGAAACAAGACAATAACAAAAAACACTGATCCTAAGGACTAGAGGACATTCTATTTAGGATGGTCAGAAAAAGCCACTTGAGACAATAGTACCTAACCATGTAACCAAATAACAAACAGGTACTATCTCTTGTGGTCATATGTGTTGGCTGGGCAACTTTCAGGTCGTATCTGCTGGAGTTGATGATCTTGGAGAATCCCCATGACAGCTGTGAGGCCTGAACCAAGATCCCTAGGATCCCTGGGCTTCTCATCATACATAAAGATAAGCTTGTGTCAAAGGAAAAACCATAGACAGTAACAATAAGTTGTGCTCTCCATTGTAAGTGATTTTTTTTTAAAAAAACATCTATGAACCACTGGTTACTTCAAACATAGATTCACTTATCTGGGAAATGTTTTTTCTGTTATTAGTAAAACAAATTGTAAGTTTATATGTTCATTTATTAAGGTAATGACTGAACTGAATCAGACTAAAAAATATGGATAATGGACAATATTGGAACAATTAAATTTAATATGGATTAGATAACTGGTTGTTTTTCTATGTGTGTGGTAATGTAAGAGAATGCCCTTGTTCATGTGTCTGTGTTTGTGTGTAAAGGAGCATCATGTTGCAACTTACTCCCAAATGCTTTAGAAAAATACCTATGAGGTAGGACATTAGAAGTTAGTGAATCTTGGTAAAGGATATATAGGAATTATTCCCACAGTTCTTATAATTTTTCAAGAAATCTGAAGTTATATCCAAAATAAAAATATCAAAAAGTTATTTCAACACACTAAATGTTCCTAAATCCTTCCTCACTATAAAATCTATATGACTAAGATTCTGTCAATGTAAGTAAGTATAGCCAGACTGCACAAGTGTTGACTTCGACACAATACATTCCTAACAACAGTAGAATTCTTCATGTTCATATTTTCTATTCCATGAATCAGTATGATACAGATTTTGTAATCACAGCCTTTCTATCTCTCACTAGTAATCCTAAATACCAATGATGGGTGCAATGTCTATCTTTGGTTCCTGTCTCTGTTCTCAGTCCTTTTATGAAAAATAAAATGCATTTAATATTTAACTGTTTACTAGTTCCTTTTATGCACATTCTCAAAATACAGCATATACTGTCACAAAATCAAAGACAAAAACATAGACTATGAGAACTGTACACATTTAAAATGTATTTGTATGTTAGTTATATTGTCATTCCTACTGAATTCCAGGACCAAGCATTAGGTAATAATTATTGCTTCCTGCCATAGCCAGGTTCAAACCCAGGAATTATGAATAAGTATTTCTGTCCATTATGAAATAATTCATTGTTACCCATTGGTACTCTGAGTTCACTGTGTGATCATATACACTAATGGTAAGGAACAGAGGCTTCAGAAATAAATCCACACAAATTATATTTGATACGTGCCAAAGATATAAAATGAAAAAAGAAAAGTATCTTTAATAAATGGTACTGGAAAACTGGATATTCAAGTCCAGAAGAACAAAACAACCCCTTATCTCTCACCACATACAAAAATCAACTCAAAATGGGTTAAAGACTTAAACATGTCAAACTACAATAGTAACATAAGGGAAATACTCCATGATTGTGATGTGAATGAGCAATGATTTTCTTTTAGTTATGACATCAAAAGCCAAAGCAATGAAACCAAAAGTAAATTAAAAACTACATCAAGTTTGGGTTAGAGATTTAGCTCAGTGGTTCCAGCACCTGCGTACCAAGCGCAAAGTCCTCAGCTGGATCCCTGGTAACAATATACAACAATACTGGGCATGGTGACTTACACCCACCAGTAGTCAGTACCACATACCACAATACTGGGCATGTTGGCTCATGCCTGTAATCCTAGCACTCAGGAGGCAGAGGCAGGAGGATTGCTGAATTTGAGGCTTGTAGTGAGCTCAGGGCCAGCCTGAACTTTAAAGCGAGACCCTGTCTCAAAAAAAAAAAAAAAAAAACACCAAGTTAAAGCTTCCAGGCACCAAAGAAACAGTCAACAAAGTGAAGAAACAATTTACAGAATGGAAAAAAGTATTTTCCAACTATACATTTGATAAGAGGTTAATTTCCAAAATTTATAGAGAACTCAAAGTAACTTAATACCAGGAAGAAATAATATTGTTTCCAAATGGACATAGTGAGAAATATCTGTAATTTCAGTCATGGCAGGCTCAGGTAGGAGAATTCCAAGTCCTAACCTAGCTAGGGAAACTTAAACCATGTCTCAAAAAATATATAAATAAAAAAGTTTCAGGATGTATATCAATGTGAGACCCTAAATTCAATCCCCGTTACTTAAAAAAAACTGAATCAACTAATTTCTCCAAAAAAAGATAGAAAAATGACCGGTGGGTTTATAAAAAATCCTCAACATAAGTATTCATCAGAGAAATATAAATCAAATTACAATGAGATGTTGCCTTAAACCTATTAGATTAGCTATTACCAAAAAGATGAACCTTAACAAGTGGTGATGAGAATGTGGAAAAAAAGGGAACCCTTATACACTGCTACTGGGACTAAATTAGCTTAACAATTATGAAAAACAATTCTGGATTACTTCCAATTTTTGTTAGATCCATTGAAAAAGTGTTATTTAACCCAGGAAAGATGTTCCCATCTTCTTTCAATAATGTAAATGAGTACATGTTAGCAATATTCAACAACAGAATAAATATCAGAATAAGGATTACTTTTTTATATCTTAGGAAGTTCATGATGAATGTATTATAATGCTACTAACTTGTCTGTGTTGATTTATTCTGTAAATTTACTGAATTAATTTATTGTAAGTTTGGTAGAATCTGGGTTTTTCTTAATACAAAATTGTATGAGATATGAATTGATTTCTCTTTTCCTATTTGAATATGTACTATTTATGTGTCTTGCCTTATTGATCTGGCTAAGACTGAATTATTATGTGAGTAAACATGGTGAGAGTTGACATCCTTATCTTGTTACTGAACTTAGAAATCCTTTCAGCTTTTCCCTATTCAGTATGATGTTGCCTATGAGTTTGTCTTAAAGTTACTTTACTATATTGAGGTGTATTATAACTGTATCTAACTGGTTGTATTTATCATGGAGAAATATGCAATTTTAACTAATGCTTTTTCTGAATTTAATGAGATAGATTGTTTTGTTCAGAATTGTTTAATTTCTAGTTGTTCCAACTCATTGCCCCCTGGGTTTGCCTCTCATGACCTGGATTTGCATGTTCCTTTGTGTCTTCTCATATTCTATTTTTTTTTTAGATATGATAGTTTATTGGTAGTGTTGCGAACTCTTAGGAAATGACTACTTCTGCGATGTCTTCCAAATGCAGTTGGTGTTTAGGTTTTAAGTTTATTTCAAGATCATATCTCTTCAATTTATTGGAGATGAGAAGTTGGTACCTATTTGGCCGAGCCCCTGTTTCTTTAGCACTGCCCTGTAGTACTGTTTATGACCTTCAGGCACTATCACTCTTGGCATATAAGGAAGTACATCTGATTAAAACAACTATGCCATCTTGACTAAAGTAATCAGTAGCACCAAACAGCATAGAAAATGATAAGATGTGGTCACTATTTACCACCTTCAACCACATGAACAAGAGTCGTACTTATGTAACAAAATCTAAAACAACAAAATTATATAACAAAATCTATTCTATATGGCAGTTTCACCTTTAGGGGAGAAAATTTTAAAGGAATTAGCAGAGAAACAAATAGAAGAAGAGGAAGATATTAGATGAAAGATTGGCAACAAAAGGGAGATTACACAAGTATTGGAAAACTGACGAAAAAGAGAAAGAAACAAAAACAACAAAATAGTAACAAAAAAACTAGAAGCAATATTCACACTCATGTAAAAACAAGAATAAACAGGGCTGGAGATGTAGCTTAGTGGTTCTAGCGCCTGCCTCACAAGTGCAAGGTCCTGAGTTCGATCCTGGTAACCATGTACAACAATAATGGGCGTGGTGAGTCACACCCACCAGCAATCAGTACCACATACCACAGTGCCAGGTGTGGTGGCTCACTCCTGTAATCCGAGCACTCGGGAGGCAGAGGCAGGAGGACTGCCGAGTTGAGGCTTGCCTGGGCACCATAGTGAGCTCAGGGCCAGCCTGAACTATAAGCGAGACCCTGTCTCACCAAAAAAAAAAAAAAAAGAATAAACAATTTAAAAGAGGGGGGAAGCAAAGGAAAAAAAGAAGAAAAGAATGTCCACTTTATGGCATGTCTCCGTTGTCCCTGCTAGGCCAAGGGGCTAGACAGAGCCCAGATCTGTTTAGTGATCCCAGCAAGGGAGCAGTAGAGTTATAGCAGGGTGGTGGATAATACAGCAATCCTTTAACTTCAGTTCCACTGAAGTTCAGGCTTTTTCTGGTTATTGGCTGTGAGGCTGTGACCCAAGTTGTTAAACCCACAAAACTCCTGGTGCTTCCTACCAGTTTGAACTTGGCTCCTTGCTGGTCACAATTTAGCTCCCTGACCTGCCAGTTTAAAATCAGGCCTGACACTCAGAGCAACTAGACAGAGCCAATCTTCAACTGTTCCAGGCTCTAGCCCCTTTCCAAAATAGTGAATAGCCAATCACTCTCTCCTGGAATCACCCCTCTTTTTCATGGAGACCTCTGGGATCACTAGTAGTTACTATGGGTCTGCAGATTCAAGCCACCCCTCTTACTCAAGGAGAAAGTGCCACATGCCATTTCTTCTGTCTCAAAGTCCCTTTCTCTGCTCTGCCCATGGTTTCCAATTCTCCCTTCAGATCCTTGCTGGCTCCCTTGGACCCATTTCCTTCCTCTTCTCTTTCTGACATTGTTTACTCAAAGGTCTAGACTCCAAATCTAGAAAAAAGCTGTTTCTCTGCTGCCCAACACTGTCAACTGCCATAAATGCACATATTTTTGGTTTGGTTTTTTTTATTTTGGTTTGTTTTTTACCATCATTCCCTAGTTTTTGTGTCAGGGCAATTTTGACAATGTACAATGAACTTGAAAGAATCCTCTCTTCAATTTTTTTGGCAGTCAGTTTCAGAAAAACTGATATGTTTTTCATTAAAAATATGGTAGGGCCGGAGATTTGGCTCAGTGGTTCCAGCGCCTGCCTCGCAAGTGCAATGGTCCTGATTTCAATCCCCGGTAACCACATACAATGCTGGGCGCGGTGACTCACGCCCACCAGCAATCAGTACCACAGTGCCGGGCGTTCTGGCTCACGCCTGTAATCCCAGCACTCAGGAGGCAGAGGCAGGAGGATTGCTGAGTTCGAGGCTTGCCTGGGCTCCATAGTGAGCTCAGGGCCAGCCTGAACTACAAAGTGAGACACTATCCCAAAAAAAAAAAAAATGGTAAAATTCAGGGCTGGAGATTTAGCTCAATGTTTCTCCTATGCCTGCCTCGCAAGTGCAAGGGCCTGAGTTCGATCCCCAGTAACCACATACTATGCTGGGCGTGGTGACTCACACCCACCTGCAATCAATACCACATACCACAGTGCTGGGCATGATGGCTCACGCCTGTAATCCCAGCACTTGGGAGGCAGAGACAGGATTGCTGAGTTTGAGGCTTGCCTGGGCTACATAGTGAGCTCAGTGCTAGCATGAACTACAAAACAAGAGTCTGTCTTTAATATATATATCTATATAGATATATATCTATATATCTATATAGATATATATCTATATATATTCAGTAGTGAACTCATCTGGTTCTGGTGTTTGCTTTGGTGTTTTGTTTGATTTTTACTCATTATCATTACTTGTTACTCATATTTTTAAACTCTTTTTGATGCAGTCTTGGTAAGTAGATGTATCCAGACATGCATCTAATTCTTCTAAGTTGTCTTTGCTAAAGAAAAAGTAGTGAGCTGAAGCTAAAGTCAGTCCCTATGGAGACAGTAAGCAGTTCTCCAACCTGTAACCCTTAGAGAAGTAGCACTAGAGCTGAGGCCAGAAAATGGAAGAATGTAACACATGTTGGAGCATGGTACTTCATCTGTCAGAGTTGAGCAGAAAAGAGCTTTGTGGTACCAGAAATGCTGGAATCATCCTCCACACGGAGACATGCAAGTCACAAATCACAGAGTTTGGAAATACTGACTGCCTTCACTCTGAGCCTCACAGTGACCACTGACACGGACCCCCACACACACCAAAAAAAAAAAAAAAAAAAAACACCTCACACACCACACAAAGGAGTCACAGTCTCTCTGAACAGACCATAATTCAGTATGGGTCATAGTTTAATTCTAATCCCTGTGCTTGCTGCTCACACACTGTTCCTTCAGCACTCTGAACCGGGGCACAAGTTGAACCTTTCCATCTGAGACACTGACAGCCTCCCCTCCACCCCATCCTGCTGGGCCAGTGTCCCAGAGAGGAGAGAGGGTCAGGGATGCAAAGCAAAATATCATGTGTGCAGTCCACTGGCACAGACTCAGGAGGCGCCATTGTTCTGCTCCTCCTTATCAGAGGAGCTTCTCTGCTTCCCCAGCACAGATTCGGGCAAGAGCCTCCTGCAAGATGCTGGCAGCCCTACTGGCCCTGAACTCAATACAGAGCTCAAATGAAGGTACATATGAGGGGCTGGGGCTGTGCTGTGACTGCTCAGGGCTCAGGAGACCACACTGCAGAAAGACAGGTGCAGATGAGAAGAAACCCTGGGCCATAGAGTTTTTAGGATACCTGTAAGACAGATCTATCAGGTCCTCATCACGTGTCCCTGTTTGAGACTTGATTGAAAGTTTAACTGAGGGGCCGGAGGGTTAGCTCAGTGGTTCCGGCACCTGCCTCGCAAGCATAAGGACCTGAGTTCGATCCCCGGTTACCACATATAATGCTGGGCGTGGTGGCTCACGCCTGTCATCCCAGCACTCGGGAGGCAGAGACAGGAGGATTGCTGAGTTTGCGGCGGCTTGCCTGGGCACCATAGTGAGCTCAGGGCCAGCCTGGACTACAAAGCAAGACCCTGTCTCCAAAAAGCAAAAAAAAAAAAAAAAAAAAAAAGTATAACTGAAATATCATAAAAATGGGCTGGAGTGATGGCAAGATAAATATTTGCTACCCGGGAAGGAATGAGTGAGGACAACACTCCACAGGGAAGCCCAAATTCTTCCTCAGTTAACTTTTGCTTCCCATTTTTCCTTGGGAATTTTTCAGTTCTTCACTGTGTATCATCATTGACTTTGAGATGGAATGAATGAATGCTAGTTTGCTTAGAGTCACAGGAAAAGCCTCCTGAGTCTTGAGTTCAGGGGACCTTGGGCAGCGCCACAGATTTAAACAACAGCGGAGCCTGATTTCCATGACAAAATGAGTAGCTCGTCTGTTCTCACAGAAACAACACACACAAGGGACCCGTAAATTGTAAGTGTACTGATTTTGTTGCCTCCATGTTACTGACAGTTGCTCAAAAGCTTCGTTCTCACCCATTCACTGTCTTTTCTACAATTGCATGGCTTCGGGATGAAATGCACTATAATACGCAACGGTGTTTTTGTCTACCCAGCAGCAGCCAAATGGCCCTCCTTGTCCTGGAAACCAGCAGGGTCCACCCCAACAAGGAGGCCAGCAGCAGCAACAGCCCAATGGCCATCCTCGTCTTGGAAACCAGTAGGGTCCACCCCCACCTTCCCAAGAGAACAGACCACAAGGATCTCCCCAAGGCCGGTCACCCCAGTAATCTGTTATTCACTGGCAGGTATAATCCGAATTTATCCTCCAGCACACACCAATTCCTACAGTTTTCAAAATTTAGTATGAAAAGAAAACAACTGGAAACTTAGGAAAATTATGTAGGCACTATGAAATTACATAGACCCTCACTTCTAGAAACTTCTCTCTACATATTCTGGACTAGGGTGGAAAGAATAGGACTTTTAGTAAGCTTCCTCAAGTAATTCTACTTTTGAGTGTCACTTTCCACAGAATTTCCATTCTCCCAATGCTTATCTGGGTGAAGTTGAGTTGGCTTGTGGCAGGAGACAGGTGTTTTCCCTTTGGTCTTGTCTCCTTGCTCAGATGTAATGTTTTCTCATCTCAAGTCTCCCTCGGTCACCCTTGGCTCATGTCTGCCCTCCATCAGTCCTCTCAGATCCAATGTTCCTCCTCAAATTAATCCTTTTGTAGTGAATGATCTCATACTTATATGCAGATCTTTATGTTACTCTCCGCAAATAACTTGTTTCTTAGAAAACTTCCACATCAGCCGGTTGATATATGGATCTGTTTTGTTTTTTGTTGTTTTGTTTTTTAAGGATCTCTTTAGATGTTCTTGTTTTTAATCCTCTTGATTCATGTTCAGTCTTTTTTTTTTTCTCTCTGTCTCACTCTCGGTTTTGGCATACTACTCCACTGTGTGGCTCTGCATAATTTCTTTAAACAATTCCCAGTCTGGGGACATTGAGGTTGGTTTTAGTTTTCACTGTTAGGGGTTAGGTTGCACTGAGCATCTTCAGAAGCTTATCACTTGAACATTTTCAGTAGCAGTGAGAAAATAGGCAACCTAAGAGCAGTTTTTCTCATCTTCATCTTATAAGCAACAACGTAGAGCCCATTATCTGCTAGGTGCCTAAAAAGAGAGAACAGAAGGATATTGGTAGGAATGAAGGGAGGAGAAGGAAAGGAAGGAGGGAGAGGCGCGCTGCTCACACCTGTCTCACTTCAGCAATCCCAGCAAGGGATGAGGAACCTCCTGGCACAGCCGGCTTAACTGTAACCTTTTGTGTGCACTTGTTTGTTTCAGAAAATGATTAAGAAGATGATGTCCTCCAGATAGCTGTGCTGTTGGGACAATGTTGTAGTAACTGTGTCTGTGGTACTCCAGAATAATCAGTATGCAATTTCTGACTGCCATCTTACTTTCTGAGTATGGGGCAGTGTGGATTTTGATGACCAGCGTCACAAAAAAAGAACATCAGAGGGCTGGAGATTTAGCTCAGTGGTTCCAGCACCTGCCTCTCAAGTACAAGGCCCTGAGTTCGATCCCCAGTAACTACATACAATGCTGGGCGTCGTGACTCACCCACCAGCCCTCAATACCACATACCACAGTGCCAGGCGTGGTGGCTCATGTCTGTAATCCCAGCACTTGGGAGGCAGAGGCAGGAGGATTGCTGAGTTAAGGCTTGCCTGGGCTACATAGTGAGCTCAGGGCCAGCCTGAACTACAAAGCAATACCCGTCTCAAAAAAACAACATCAGGACCCATTCTCCTGGGTTTTTCCCATGAGCTTTCCTCCCCCTTCATCCACAAGCCAACTGCCAAGTGAAGGGCTTCCACTGTGCCCAGACTTCCCTGGATTCTATAAGACACATGCAAGTTTGTAGTTACTAGCATACGTTTGTGAAGGTCAAGCCCCCAAGGCCAGAGGTGCCTGGACAGGGGTTCACACATTAGCCCATATAATGCTTTGTTCCATGAGTTCATGGACTGGTTCCCAGGTAAGAGCAGCCTCAGAGCAGAGCACACCCAGAGCGCTAAGACTCAAGAGCTGTGTGTCTTTATTCCTTGAGCAAATCAATCAATGTAATATACTATATTAACAGACTCAAGGACAACCATATGATTATCTCAATAGATGCAGAAAAAGCATTTGACAAAATCCAACACCCATTTATGATCAAAAACCTACAGAGAATTAGAATCGATGGACTTTATCTCAATTTAATACAAGCTATTTATGAGAAACCAACAGCCAGCATCATACTCAATGGGCAAAAACTGAAACCTTTTACACTAAGGTCAGGAACAAGACAAGGATGCCCGCTGTCACCACTCTTGTTCAATATAGTACTGGAAACATTAGCCATAGCAATCAGGCAGGACAAAGATATAAAAGG
>PVIC010059116.1:0-10209 GCA_004025085.1 Thryonomys swinderianus | reverse complement strand
CAAGCCTGGAACTCAGCAATCCTCCTGTCTCTGCCTCCCGAGTGCTGGCATTACAGGAGTGAGCCACCATGCCTGGCACTGTGGTATGTGGTATTGACTGCTGGTGGGCGTGAGTCTCCACGCCCAGCATTGTATGTGGTTACCGGGATCGAACTCGGGAACTTGCACTTGCGAGGCAGGCGCCGGAACCCCTGAGCTAAATCTCCGAACCTCTAATACTATTTTTTGAGGAATCTCTACACTGATTTAGATGGTGGTTACACCAGTCTACATTCCCACCAACAGTGGAGAAGTTCGTTTCTCCCCACAGCCCCGCTGGCATTTTTTGGTTGATTTATTGATAGCAGCCATGCTTTCTGGAGTGAGATGGAATCTTGGTGTTGTTTTCATCTGGAATTATCCAATGACCAGTGACGTTGAATATTTTTTCAAGTTTCTTCACTGCCCCTACTTTTTTTCCCCTCAAATTTTAGGTTATCTTTTCATTCTCTTGGTGATATCTCTTGTTATGCAGAAGTTTTTAATAAGATGAGATTCAGATTGTTGATTCTGCTAGTTCCCATACTGCAGAAGTTTTATCCATAAAATCTTCTGCTATGCCATTATCACTGTGATTTCTACATAACCTATCTTCCAACAGGTTTAACATTTCTGTTTTAATATTTGTGTCTCTAATCCAGTTTGATTTTAGTATGATGCATGGTAAAAAACATAGGTCTAATTTTAATCTTTGGCAGGTTGAAAGTCAGTTTTTCCAGGACCATTTATTAAGAGGCTATGTTTACTAAGTGCGTGGCTCTTTTGTTGAAGATGAGGTGTCTTAGTATATCTGGAGTTGTTTCTGCATCTTCTGGTCTGTTCTACTGATCCATGGGTCTGATTCTTTGCCAGTGCCATTCTGTTTTTATCACAGTGGATTTGTAGTTTAGATTCAAGTTGGGGATTGTGATATCCCCTGCCATGTCCTTGTTGCCTATAATTATTTTTGCTCTTCTAGGTCTCTTCTAGATCCTGATGAACTTTTGGATTATTTTCTCTAGCTTTCTGAATTATGCTGCTGGGATTTCAATCAGGATTTCATAGAACTTATACAGTAGTTTGACAGTATGGCCATTCTGACAATACTGGTTGTTCCTACCCAGAAGCAAGGGATATCTTTCCATTTTCTGAGATCCTCTTTGATCTCCTTATTCAGAGTGCTGTAGTTTTCAAAAAAGAAGTCTTTCACCTCCTTTTTAAGGTTGATTCCTAGTTATTTCATTTTTAGGATGCTAGTGTGAAAGGAGTTGTTTTATCTATTTGTCTCTCAGTGAGTCTATTATTTGTGTATAGATTTTTGGATTTTGACCTTGTACCCAGCTACTGTACTGAACCTGAAAATTAACTCAAGTAGTTTTTTGAATCTTCTATCATGTCATCAGCAAATAGTAATAGCTTAACTTCTTCCTCTCCTGTTTTTATTCTTTTTTTTTGGTCTAATTATTGTGGCTAATATTTCAAGAACTATATTGAACAGGAGTAGTGATACTGGACATCCTTGTCTTTTTCCTAATATTAGCATGAAAGTTTCCCATTTTTCACCATTTAGTATGAGGCTGACTCTTGTTTTTTCATAAATAACTTTGAACAGGTTGAGGTAATGACTATTCCAATTTTCTATAGGATTTTAATCATGAATTGGTACTGAATTTTGTCAAATGCTTTTTTCTGCATCTGTTGAGGTAATTGTATGGTTTTTATCCTTAACTCTCTTAATATAGTATATTATTCTTTATCAATTTATTTATGTTTAATCATCCTTGCTTCCTTGAGATGAATCCAACTTGATCAATGTGTATGATCTTCTTGATGGTCCTCTGTATTCTGTTTGCCAGTATCTTATTGAAAGTTTTTACATCTATATTCATTAGAAAGATTGGTTTTAGATATCTTTCTTGTTTGGGTCTTTCTCTGAGTTTGGAATCATTGTAATGGTTGCTTTGAGGAATGAATTCAAACGTCTTGTGTTCTTTTCAATTTCATTAAAGAGTTTGAAAAGTAGTAGCTCCTCTCCAAATGTCTTAAATAATTTAGCAGTGAAGCCAACAGAACCCAGACTTTTCTTTGCCAGTAAGTTTTCAACCTTACAGATTGATATGGAAGTGTTTAGAATTTTTATATCTTATTCATTCAATTTAGAGAATTTATGTGCCTAGGAATCTTGTCAATTTCTTCTGTGCTTTTCATCTTATTAGAGTATAGATTTTCAAAGTAGTTGTTGACTATCATCTGAATTTCTGCTGGATCTACTGTGGTTTTACCCTTTTTGTTCATAACTGCCTGGTTTAGCCGGGCGTGGTGGCTCATGCCTGTAATCCCAGCACTCGGGAGACAGAGACAGGAGGATTGCTGAGCTCAAGGCTTGCCTGGACTACATAGTGAGCTCAGAGCCAGCCTGAACTACAAAGCGAGACCTTTCTCAAAACAAACAAACAAACAAACAAACAAACAAACAAACAAACGTAACTGCCTTGCTTTGGGTCTTATCCTTCCTTTATTTGATAAGCTTGGCTAAGGGTTTTTCAATTTTGTTCCTTGTTTCAAAGAACCAACTCTGTTTCATTGGTTTTTTGTAGCATTGACTTATTCTCCATTGCATTTATTTCTCCTCTAATCCTTATAATTTCCTCCTTTGCATGAGCTTTGGGTTTGTCTATTTTTTCTTTTTCTAGAAGCTTGAGGTTCAATAGTGGGTTTTATATTTGAGATCATTCTGTTTTCCTAGCCTGGGCATTCACAGCTATGAATTTTCCTCATCGACTGCTTTCATTTTGTCCCACAGATTCCAGCTTGTTGTTCTGACATTATCATTTAATAGAAAAAACTGTCTAATTTCTTCTTTAATTTTGTCCATGATCCACTGGCTATTCAGGAGACTGGTATTCAACTTCCTTGTGTATATGAAGTTCTTGGAATTTCTTTTGCTATTGATCTCCAATTTTAAGATACTATGGTCTGATAATATACAGAGGATAACTCCAATCCCTTTGCATTTACTCAAACAAATTCTCTGAGCTAACATGTGATCTATTTTGGAGAATGACGTGTGCTGCAGAGAAGAATATGTATTCTGATTTTGTGGGTGGAATACCTTATAAACATCTATTAAGTCCGTTTTTCAAAAGTTTGGTTCAGTTCTAGTATTTTGTTATTTTTTATTCAGTTGATCTATTTGTGACAGTGGAGTGTTGAGGTGCCCTGTTACTATTGTAATAGTTCTTATTTGGGTTTTCATATCTATTAACACTTGTTTTATATAGTTGGATATACTAACATTTGTTGGGTATATATTTATGATTGTCATCTCTTCCTCTTGAACTATTCCTGGTATGATAATGTAGTGACTTCCTTTGTCTCTCTTAATTAGTTTTAGTTTGAAGTCAATTGGTCTGCAAATAAGACAGCCAATCCTGCTTTTTGTGGCTTCTTATTGCATGAAGAATTATTTTCCATCCTTTTAGTTTCAGTCTATGGATTTCTGTTTCAATGCAGTGTGTTTATTGAATACAGTATATGGTTGGATCTTGCTTCTTGATATATTCTGCCACTTTATTTATTTTAATTAGTGGATTGATACCATAAACTGCCATGATTATAACTGATCTCTGGTGACTTGTACTTGTCATGATATTTTTCTGCAGTTAGTTCTTGTATTATTATCCCTCCCCCCATTTAATTGCATGTCTTGCCTAGTGGCTTCATTTTGTTAGGCCTCATGGAGTTGTGAGTCTCAGTCTTTTTCTAGGATATTGTTTAGAATTATTTTATAATGCAGGTTTAGTATTCATGAAGTTTTTCATGTGTTCTTTGTGAAAATATCTGAGTTCCCCATTGATTTTCTTTTGCAGGATAGTTTTGCAGGATACATAAATCCAGGTTGGAGGTTGTTTCCTTTAGAGCTTGAAATACTTCACTTTAGGCTCTCCTTGATTTGAAGGTTCACACTGAAAAGTTTGCTATAATTCATTTTTTTTTTCTTTTTGAGACAGGGTTTCGCTTTGTAGTTCAGGCTGGCCCTAAGCTCACTAAGTAGCCCAGGCAAGCCTGGAACTCAGCAATCCTCCGGTCTCTGCCTCCCGAGTTCTGGAATTATAGGTGTGAGTCACCATGCCCGGCACTGTGGCATGTGGTATTGATTGCTGGTGGGCGTGAGTCATCACGCCCAGCATTGTATGTGGTAGCTGGGGATCGAACTCAGGACCTTGCATTTGTGAGGCAGGCGCCGGAACCACTGAGCTAAATCTCTGGTCCAAGTTTGCTATAATTCTGATGGGCCCTTTGCATGTGTCTGTTTCTTTTCTCTAACAGCTTTCAATATTTTTTTTTTTTGAGACAGGGTCTCGCTTTGTAGTTCAGGCTGGCTCTGACCTCATTATGTAGCCTAGGCAAGCTTCGAACTCAGCAATCCTCCTGTCTCTGCCTCCCGAGTGCTGGCATTACAGGCATGAGCCACCACCCCCGGCACTGTGGTATATAGTACTGATTGCTGGTGGGCGTGAGTCTCCACTCCCAGCATTGTATTTGGTTACTGGGGATCAAACTCAGGACCTTGCGCTTGCTAGACAGGCCCTGGAACCACAGAGCTAATCCTCCAGCCCAATATTTCATTCTTATAAGATTCTGGTACTATGACTATTATTTGTTGAGGTGTGGACCACCATTACATGGAGTCCTGAAAGCTCCACTTATTTGTAAGTCAAATTCTTTTCTCCAGCTTTGGAAGTTTTCTGCCACTACATTTGTGAAGTGTATTTATTTATTTATTTATTTATTTATCTATCTATCTATCTATCTATCTATCTATCTATCTATCTATCTATTTATTTATTTAATGTAATTTGTACTCTCTCTTGTTTCTTCATTAACTCTGATCAGCCTTAAATGTGTCTTTGCTATTGCTATAAAAAGAATAATTTTTAAAGATTTAATTTTCTAATTTTGAATGCTATATATAAAAGGTAATATTTTATATGCATTGTACATTCCCTGTGACAACATATAAACTGAGTAATTGTAAAGATTTTAAACCATTCATTTGGAGTCCATAAAACACCCCTTTTCTACAAGTCATCTAAGTAACACTCCATAAATTATGTAAAAGATTAAAATTCATGAAAAATGAAATTAGTGATAGATATTAATAATATAGTAACCAGAATAATTCTAAGAAATGTACTGTTAAATACATAAAACACACCAGGATGCACAGAGTTAAGGACTATGCTAAGCAGTTATTAGCGGTCATAGCTTTTTTATTTTCCTTTTGAAATGACACCACCCTAATTTAAGTTTAGATCATAGTTGATCTAAAATTTAAACCAATAATATGTAAATGATTTTTATGGAAAATATCATTACTCAGAACAGAGAACATAAAGAAGGATAAATGATACAAAGATCCGTAACTGCACATAGACCAAAATGATAGGCACAGCACTGAAAATGTAGCTTGTATTTGAAACAAACATGCTCACTAGAGTAAGGATATGCTTTAAAGTGAAACTTTTTACTACTTTTAAAATACATGATAACTATTATATAGTGATTAACTAGTTAGCCTTACCCCAAGATGACAGATAGATGATAGACAGATAAAAATAGACATTGTTTCAATCTACAAATAATCAGAAGTTTATGTGTTACCTATAGTTAACTATCAACTCTCTGATGGAGAACAATATGGTTCTTCTTTTTTAGGTTCTACTGATAATTTCCTTGATATTTTTCCTCAACAATTCTCAACTATTTGATCACCCTTATTTTCACATCCCCATCTCTTGTCCAAATGTCAGTGATAAACCCAAAAAGCTTTTGTTACAACTTCTTTTTCTTTAGAATCAATTTCTATATCAGTTACTTAAAGGCATAAGACCCATTGTTCTGGGCTCCACAAGACATTGAGGTTTGTATATGTCTGTGAGTGAACTGTGTGATTCTGCCATTCAGGTCAGTGAAATCTGATAATAAGCAACAATTTTTGTGTGAGATTTCAAGTTTTTGAAGCTTTTTAATCTGACTTGAAGTAAATGATCAGTAGAACAAGTTCTTGATGTTACAGGACAACCTTTTGTACTTTACCTCCTTTCCTGCCTACCATTGCAAATGTGAAGATAAGACCTCCAGGTCTGGCACCGCTGGATTCCCAATGTTTTGATAAGTATAAGGCTCTCTCTATCCTGTTTTTTATTATTGCATATGCATAGTAATACTTGATTCTAGAGAAACTTTTTAGAAGCACTAAACACATGATAGAAATTAATGGCTGACTAGTATTAGGAGTTGTTATTACTCAACAATGAGAGCTGATGGGCAGTGGCTGGTGGGAATAAGTGACCACCAGATGATTCTGGGAGCCTGGAAATGCCTGTTATTAGTGAAACTGCTATTAGTACTGCTAAAGTTCATGTTCAAATCCTAACTTCTGTTACTGCAAAATGTGCCTGTATGTGCTGAAAGAAACTCTTTATAAAGAAAAAATTAAATTAAAATGACATAATATCTGTGAGGCCACAACCAATGTGAATGAGCTTACATCAGTTGTGTTAACAACTGCAAATGTTCAGCAAGTATGAATTTGTTCACATCTTCTGTATGACTAATTTAACAGACACTTTGCAAACATTGGCTTGTAGATAATACTCAGAAATAAAAGGATATTTTAGAATTAGATGGCTATAAGATGGACTTATAGAACTGGTCATTTAGTGAAATGAAAGGATGTTGTGTTTAATATCTCCCAGATATAAGAAATGCTGAGGACAGCACTCTAGGAAATATATACCGGTAGGATCTTCTTGAATAGTCTCTTTGGTCAACTAGCAATACTGTTGCAAAGAGAACAATGGACCAGGCTGGAAAACAAGATAAACACTGGGAACATCCAAAGTTCCCTCTTCCTTCCCTGGTCATGTTATTGTTTTTATCCCTAGAGAAGAGGGACAGGGAGGGTTGCATTCTGCCTCACATGCCTGAAGGCCACCTTCTCCAGGAGAACACAAGCTTCATGAACTCGTGGCACAGCCTGCTACCTCCTTGCTCCCCCCAGGATGAAGCAACAGCATCACATGTGAATCACCACCACAGAGTCCCTTTATAATTGTTGTTTGTGTTTTCTTGGATAATTTTCAAAATGTCCTGCTTTAATATTGTAATCAGTTGTTAAGAATTCAAAAGCATATTAGAGTTAGGACCAAAGTGATAATGGAGGTGTGGAAAGAGAAAGCATTAATTGCCCTTATTTTGTGTTTTTTGGGGTAGTTCACCTTCTCAATGTTTGAATATTCTTGGAAAAGATGTACATGCAAATTCTTAGGATATTGGAAAAAGTTTTCAATGATAATTATTTCACCACACTAAGCCATGGAATCTCTACCCATAAATGAACTAGAGTTTATTGACCAACATTCCAAATTTGAACTGTAGCCAAGCACTATGGCCAGGTGCATATGTCTGCTTCTCAAAAATTTAAATTGTTATACATTAATAGGATATGAGATTTGAAGGAACATTTTTCCTGAAAACAGAAGTCTGTGAGGTTGCCAGAGTTTGGTGCCACTGAGATAGGTAAGATTTACCATTGCTTTTTGTGACATGAGAGTTATTGCTAAACACATATATTTCATAATGAAAAATAAGATAACTTCAAATATGTTTGCCAGAGATGGAAGTCAAATTTCTACTATTGTGCCTCCAGTACTTTCTATCATTATGCATCCAGTACTTCTTAGATTTTAGCACTAAATAAAGCACCTTCAATTGTTCATTTATTTCTATGAAAATTGAAACATAAATATGACCACTTATTTTTCTTAGTGAATGAACAGATTTTTACTGAAATTGTTGGTTTGATATCACAATTACTATTTCACTGTTAAGCACAAAATCTAGAATTTCCAAAGCTTCCAGCACAAGGGCAAGAATGGGACCACGAATATGCTTTAGTTTACACAGGAGGATTTTTGTATGCTCTAAAACAATCAAGTTTAACTTTCTTTCCTGTGGTAGAACTATGTAATTCAGGATATTTGGAGATACTAAGAATTTAGGAAAATGCACTTTAAGTGTAGACAATAACATAATAGAGGTAAGAATGAAGAGTTTGGGTCTATTTTATGTTAAAAGCAAGAAGTGCTAAAGCTGGCAGAAGCAGCATGATTTCAAAATGTGTGCTAAATACTCATTTGTGTCATGGATATTTTATCTCTTCCTCTCCCCCCCTTAATCTTTTCTCACAGCATGGGAAAACAGAAGAAGATAATAATTAAGTTCAACAGCATTGTTTTTCACTGTCTTTGGGAATTTATGAAATGAGACAAAAGAATAGGGCGGCAAAAAGCTCTTTTTCACACGTGATATGATCGTTACGTCTTGTGAATTTCAATAAAACTGCTAGCACTTCTGCCCCATGTGGAGCTCTCAGTTCCCAGGATCACTTACTTCTGATTTTTGGAGCTGGTCAAGGTGGAGCTGGACAGACACAACCACTCCATCATAGGTATTTAAATCAAATACCTAGTGATGTGCAGTGTTACCCAACAGAAAAAGGTCCAGTTTCTATTTCAGGGTCTTGCCAGATGAACACTGTAAGAAGTTTAGGAACTGTGAAAACTATTGAACTTCTACACTGTATGACTGTTAGAACTTGAATAACATTCACCACCAGAAATATAGTCACCTGCTTTTCAAACTAAGTTTGACTCAACTTGATGGAAACTTGGAGGAAAAGGTGAATTAAGATATTTGTTTGCGTGTGGATTAACTCTCTCTTTCTTGCTCCTGCCTAGAAAATAAATATCCAAGGTAGTAAAGATGTTTGTACAATGTTCTTTGATAAGAAATTTATTTTAAGGTTTATTTAAATATTGATTATAAAAATTCACCTCTGTAATAATATCTTGCAATTTAAGCACAACAGAAATATCTTGGTAGATTTTTCTTTCTCTGAACAATGTGCTATTAGAGGAAATTTGCTTAAATATGTAAATTTTATTCAATTATCCTTTGTCATTGATAAGAAAGATAAAGATACATTAGGCAATTGATATACTGAGCTAGGATTGGTTTGGTTTGAAAATTTAAGCATGGGCAGTGCAAAGTAAACATAAATTATAGTTTCAATCTTTAGAAAACACTTAAGTGAAGACAAAATATTATATGGAGGGTTTTCTTTCAATTTACTAATTTCAAAGAAAATTTGACAATTCAATTTTTAAAAAATACATCTGGCAAAACTTTGGTTCCTTTTGCAAACTCTGCATATGGTGACAAACAGGACAGCAGCCATCCTCTCCAGACAAACACAAACACAGTCATCTTCCCCAAGGTCATAATGAAAACTAAGGTACTAGTGTTCTTTCACTAATTAGACTGAGCTGCAGTGAATTTTTTTTTTTTTTGAGACAGGGTCTCGCTTTGTAGTTCAGGCTGGCCCTGAGCTCACTATGTAGCCCAGGCAAGCCTTGAACTCAGCAATCCGCCTGTCTCTGTCTCCCGAGTGTTGGGATTACAGACTGCAGTGAATATTTTTATAGCTTTTAAATACATAGTACATACCAGATAAAAATGTGTCTATTTTAAATACTCCTCTAATGCCATCCTTTTCTGATATTGTCTGGTGTATTAGTAAGCTTTCCAACACTGTGATGAAATATTTTACCTGAAGTAATCAACTTGAGGGACAATTTACTTTGGATCATGGGTTCAGAGATTTTATTCTCTGATAGGTTGGCACAGTTGCTTTTGGGCTCATGGTGAGGCAGAACATTAGGGAACACAAGACAGAGCAAGCTGCTCTGTGGCTGGCATCTGAGAAGGAAGAGAGAAATAGTGAACCTGGGATCTGGTATCCCCTTCAGGGGCCACATCCTGAGACCAAACCTCCTCCCAGTAGAACCTGCCTCTTAAGACTCCCACCACCAGCCAAGGATGCCAAGTTGAGGGCCAAGATTTTAACATACATACTTTGAGGGAACATTCCATATCCAAACTACTGTAGAGAGTCTGAATTTCCAAATTAGAATACCTGTCAAAAATTTTTTGTGTATATTTCAATTCCACTAAAGTTTGACACACACATGCACATATATGCATACACACATTTATATATACTCTATGTAGCTATGTATATATCTGTAGTCATTATAAACATGTATTTCTATATGTATGTAGACT
>PVIC010059115.1:0-10176 GCA_004025085.1 Thryonomys swinderianus | reverse complement strand
AATGCTGGGTGTGGAGACTCACGCCCACCAGCCATCAATACCACATACCACAGTGCCGGGCGTGATGGCTCATGCCTGTCATCCCAGCACTTGGGAGGCAGAGGCAGGAGAATTGCTGAGTTCATGGCAGCTTGCCTGGGCTACATAGTGAGCTCAGAGCCAGCCCGAACTACAAAGTGAGACCCTGTCTCAAAAAAAAAAAAAAGAAGCGAGCACAGTTGTGTAGCTGGGAAAAACGCTTCTTAAATCGAGCTTAACACTGAATGTGATATAATAAATGAAAAAGCAGGATTTTCTCAGCCCTCTTAAAGATGATGCCAAACTTAGAATAAGCAGAAAATATGACCCAGACTTTTTCTTATAAAGAGAAAAAATCAGTATGAGAGAGACACGAGCTTCTGGCCTGAACCGATCACGCTGGCCTGGCCCAGAGCAGGCGGCCTGCCTGGCGATGCCCGAACACCCGGCACAGCAGAGCGGCACAGCAGCCCGTCACGGGCACCGGGACGCCTGGGCCCCGTCTGCGCTGCAGAGACGGAGGGAACAGGGCGGGGACTGTTTAGTAAGTCACATGGGGACAACCGAGGCACTAAGGGAATAACCCTTACACAGAGCTCAGTCGATAAAAATCACGTACTTAACAGGAAAGAAGAACCAGATAGTGTACAGGAAATCGTGAGCTTTTCTTTCCCGCGGATGCAATGAAAAAGGACTTGCTACCCGGCCAGGAGTCCAGGGACAGCGGAGGGAGGTGACACCTCGCCGCGGGTCTCGGTGGCCGCTGCACGAGCAGAGCCAGTGGCAACACCTCCTTCAGGCTGGGCCTGGGCTCGGGCTTCCCTGGGTGTGTAGCAGACGCAGCACACGGGGAGCCAACGCGAAACAGCCCAGGCGTGGTCACTTGTGAACAGTCAGGCCATGGGGCAGACTGAGGGCTGGCAGGCCCCCAGACCCACAGGAGCAGCCCTGCCTGGCCTAACGAGCCCGGCACTGCGGGTGCGCAGCAGCACCTTGCTACAGAAACTTAACTTTTCCATGGTTCTGGTCATCAACCGAACTGGTCTCAAACCTACCAAAATTTCCCACAAGGTTAAAGTCACCTGACGCAGTTTGTGAGCAGAAGCAAAATTTCGCTGGAGCTTCTGTTCGTGAACCGAGGCACTCCCGTACCGCTCTGTGATCCAACATGGCAGTGAGTTTGGGGCGGTTCTTTCTTTGGACAAAAGAGCAAGTTCTTCTGTGTAGCGTGACGTCGCCATTAGCTCTGAAGTTACTGCTGAAGGCCCGTGTGTGTCCCGGTCTTGCTTGAGCGCTGGGGCTTCCCGCGAATCCAAGACCCGGTCGCCCCAGGGAACCAGCGCCCTGCGGTGCCCCCACTGCTCCCCGCCCCCACCGCGGCCCCGCTGTGCGCCGTCTCCCACGCGCCGTGTCGGTCCCGCTCCGGAGGCTCACTCTCGCGCAGGCTGCGGGGCCTGGCTCTCGGGGGCTGTGTCCAGCCGGACCTGCAGCCTCGGAGTGCGGAAGGGTCGCTGGCACGAGGCGGCAGCACCGAGGGCACCGACAGCCCACGGCCACGAGGGGCCGGGCCCGAGGACGGTGCCCTGGACACAGGCGCGGCCCACCTTGGCTTCCCGTCAGCCAGAGCCCGGGAGACAGCTCGCCTGGCGACTGGACGCGAAGTCTCGCGTGACCAGGCTTCCCTCGCTTCCCCGAGGGGGCTCTGGGGACCCCTGGACCTCGTGGCTGCAGGATCGACGCCTCCCGACCAGCTCAGGCGGCGCCGCTAATGTGCAAAGCGCTCTCACGAATCCGTAAGAAGAAACGCCTGTCCGGCAGGAAGCCTGCCGAGCACGTGGACGGGACCCCAGCGGCCCAGCGAAGGCGGGCGTCGCTTCCGCACGCACTGCGCCGGCCCCGGAGCAGCAGGGAGCCCGCGCCCCCACGCCCTCTGGCCCAGCGGGCACTGGGAGGCAGCACGACCCCAGCACACCCATCGCCCTTCCTCCCGCGCTGCCGCCCCGGGTCTCCGCGGCCTTGCAGAGCCTCGCTCGCCACCCTGCGGGCCCTGTGCCTGCGCTGTGCCACGCAGCGGGGCCACGCAGCGGGGGAGTGGCCACACAGCCACTTCCTCAGCAGCCTGCGGGCCCCACAGGGTCCCCACATGCAGGCCGCTCTTTCCGCCTCGGGAAGCCACAGTCCCGGGCAGGAGAGGCCGGGACCAATGTCCCCGCGCAGGCCACCAGCCCTGGGCTTCTGGGAAGAGTGCTCGGTGCCACCCTCGCCACCCCCAGACAGGGGCAGGACGACAGAGGGGAGGGTCAGGGCCAGGGGTCACGGGTGCCCCACAGGTGACGGAGCGAGTGCCACCAGGCCTCCCCGCCCTGTCCTGAGGTCAGTGGCTAGTGACCACGTTGCCAACAGGAGGGACATGGCGAGGGTGCAGGGAGGCCCCGGAGGTAGCGCCACGGGGCTCGGCCACCTCTCCCGGCTCCGGGGCCCATCCCCGGCGGCAGCCGTGCAGGTGTCCGTGCCCGGAGCCCCAGCGCCAGCGCTCGCCTAGGATTCCCTCTGCACGAGCAAGCATTGCTCGGAGCTGAGTCAGGAGCAGCGGGCACCTTTGAATAGCACAGGAAGCGGCCTCCATTTACCCAGCTGGGCAGAGGCCCAGGAAGTGGACACAGATGCCAAGCAGCAGGGAAGACCGACCACTTGCGCAGGGCAGGGGGCAGCATGTGTGCTCCGTGTCCCTGACCTTCCAACCAGAGCCAGCGCCCGCCCCTCCCAGAGGGAGCTGAGAGGGTCCCAGGCGGCTCCCGGGGAGGGTCAGGCCCCTCCACCCACAGCGGGGCCCAGAGAGGCACCCCGGGCATGGGGTCCAGCTCACCCGGCTGGCACCTTGTCCCAGGACTACAGGATATTTTCTGTTCTAGATACTGAACCCGAAGTCCTTACTCTGAGCTGTAGCTCCAGCCTATTTTTATTCTTTGAGACACAGTCTTGCTGAATTGCCTGAGCTGGGCTGGATTGTTTTTCTTTTTTAATTTTTTTGAGAGAGGGTCTCACTTTGTAGCTCAGCACAAGTTAGCCTCGAACTCAGCAGTCCTCCTGCCTCTGCCTCCTGAGAGCTGGGACGACAGGCGTGAGCCACCACGCCCAGCACTGCGGTGTGTGGTACTGGGGATCACGCTCGGACTTCGCGCTTGCCAGGCGGACGCCGGAACCACCGAGCTAAGCCCCGGCCCCAGGCTGGATTCTCCAGGGACCTGGAGCCCTCGGTGGAAAACGGAGCCCGCCGCCCTCGGCTCAGGCTGCGCAGGGACGGGGCATCACACCCACCTGTGCGCCCCCGCCACGCCCCTCTCGCAGGCCGAGGGTCCCCAGCCCGCGGAGAGGTGAGCCTGAGCCGAATGCCCGCTCCTCGGCCCCAAGGGCAGCCCGACTCCGGTGGCGACCCTGCTGGGGGGCGCCCCACCCTGGCCCGTGGGGTCTTCCACAAACCCACGTCCTGAGCAAGCGGGCGCCAGATGGTCCCGCCCACCCACCACCCGCTGCCAGACGGAGCTGCCGGGCGTCCCCACGCGTGGGCCGGCCGCCTGGCTCCCGGAGGGCTTGGTCCGCTCCCACGTGGCCAGGCCACGCAGCCGCCGGCCGCAAAACCAAGCACAGTGGGTGGCGACTCCCGGAGCGTGGTGCGGGACACCCGCAGGCCCCTCGTCTCGCTGGTTTCCTCCGGATGCAGGGTCCTGGGCCAAGCAGAACCGGCCGGGGCAGGGTGCTGGGCACAGCTGTGCCAGCCGAACAGACTCGGAGCCTGCCTCGGCCCTTCCGGCCCCTCTTGACAGTCAGCACCGCGGAGGCCCGGCCCGGGACCCGCGTCCCCGCACGCCAGGAGAGCCCGGCCCGGCTCTGGCCCTACGCCCAGGTGTCGGCAGCTCCCACCGCGGTCCGAGCCCCGGCGCCGGCCCAGGCCAGTGGCATGCGGACGCTGGGGCGTCCTCCGTGTCGGCTGGTGGGCGGGGCCAGGGGACAGATGGACGCGGCCGAGTGGACGCCGTGGGCGGAGCACGGGCACAGGTCCACGGAGCCGGAAGAAGGGGCATGAGGAAGCCAGGCGGGTCGGTGCCACACACTGCCAGCAAGATGTTTATCCACAAAAACCCGGGCAAAGGTCCGGGAGCAAAGAGAAACCCCAAATCTGGGGAGTCGGGGGTGGAGAAGCGGGAGGCCGGAGGGCGCGAGAGAGAGCCTAGCCGACGCCGTAGTTCTGCGCAGACGCCGGATGAGGGGCCGTGTGCGCCTCGGACGAGCAAGCGTCTAAACGCGAAAGGAGGGACTATCCATTCTTGTGCTCCACAAACGTTACATTAGAGAAAGGCTCCTCCCGGGCCGGAGAGCAATCCCGAGCCGCCTGGGGCACAGATCCTCGTCTCTGGCCACCCCGGGCCGTGCCGCCCAGTGACCCGTCCACGCCTGGGCCGCCCAGCCGGGCCCCTGGGCACTGAGGCCGGGGCCGACGTCCCGGGGCCTCACAGAGCCTCGCGGAGGGTGGGGCTCAGGATGAACACTCCAGGCGCCGGGGAAGCCCGAGTGGACAGCGCAGGGCGCTTCCGGCTCAGTTCTCCCCTGCTAGCCCTTCCCGAGTGGCCCGTCTTCCTGGTGTATGAGATAAAACAATAGGTCATGAAAAAGGGAGACATTTGGACAGAAAGAAGTGGGTCATGGGATGCAGAAGGTGGTAATGAGGGGATGGATAGGACCAAAATATGTTATAACCACAAAAGAATGCCAAAAAAAAAAGGGACTCGTGAGATTAGTCCCTTTTCCATTCTCCTATTTCCCCTGCTAAGTGTGGATGTGATGGCTGGAGCTGTGGCGACCACACTGTAACCGCGAGGAAAGGGTACAGAACCAAGATATCCCTGCAATACTCGAGCCACCGGTGCTGGAGCCACAGCCGGCGGCTGCACCCAGACTGCTCGAGGGGGAACATGGAGCTCTGCGTGTCCGAGTCACTCTCAGCCGTGGACTTGGTTGCTGTTGTCAAGCTCGATTCTGACAGGCACGGCTGCCTCTGTCTCTCTCCGCAGCTGCAAGGACAGCTGTGGCTGGGGCTGCGCCGTGTTTCCAGGTGTTTCCTGCTGCCCTCCCTCCCACAGTGTTTCCAGTTAAAACGGGACGGCCCTGCGTGCTGCCCATGGAGCCCCCGGGAGGGCTCCCTGCTCCTGTCCTACCGAGGGACCGGCAAGGAAGTCCACACTGGGCCGCCCTGGACACCGCAGGCCAAACGGATCATCCCCTGGGGCCTCCTGCTTCCGGCAGCGGGTCAGACCAGACCCCGAAGGAGGACGGCTGGGCCCGGGAGCAGGAAGGGTTCCCAGCACTGCAGCCGCTCCCAGGGCCAGGGGCCGTCTGTCCGCCCATCCATCCGCCCATGTGGTAAGCCCGCCGCCAGATCTGGAGCAGGAGGAGCCCGACCTGCTCAGGGCCAGGTGACGCGAGCGCCTCCCTCTGGTGCCCTCTGCTGGCCGTGCCCTGCCCCTGCAGGCACACCGAGCGGCGGTCTGAACAGGAGACCTGGGAGCTGAAAGGCGGGGAGGGAGCCGGATCGTGGCCCGTGGACTCACGGCGCACCCCCGAGGGAGAAAGGTCCCCAGCGGGCTAAGGGGCTGTGGCAGCTCCAGGCCGGGTTGGGGCGACCTGGGACCCGCAGCAGACGACCCCTGCGACGTACGCCTGCGCCCGATGCACTAGGCCAACCTTCCTGCCAGGCCCGCGGCTTCCAGCCCGGGGCCTCCTGGCTCCGCCTATGCGCCCTGCAGGCCGAACGTGGGCACGAGCCCCGCCTGTCTGCAGACCCGCCGCCACGTGCCGCAGCCATGCTCTGGCCGAGTGTGGCTTGTGTTCCAAGCCACACGAAAGTCACCAGTATACACACATTCCCTGCACGCGTGCAGTGATCTGTCATCATCTCGCCCTCCAGGACCTGCCCTGGAGGCCCCAACGGGCACGGAGGGCATGGAGGGCACGGCCTCCTTGGGCAGCCGCGGCCTGCAGTCCCGACCTGCTCGGGCCCGGGTGACGTGAGCGCCCCCTCTGCCCAGCAGGCACACGGCTCCTGGAGGGAGGATGAGGCAAGGCCGGGCAGGCCACCTCCGGGCCTCGAGCATGCGCCCGGCCCAGCGTCTGCGCGAGGCGGCTGGGTGATCACGGGCCAGGACCGCTGGGCGGCCAGGCGCATCCTCAGCCGGCAGAAGCCGGAGGAGTCCCAACACCACGCCGCGTCCTGGAGAGCCCAGCCCGCCCCCTGGAGTGTCCACCTGCCCCCTGGAGTGTCCACCAGCCCCCTGGAGTGAGTGTCCAGCCCACCACCTGGAGTGTCAGCCCGCCCCCTGGAGCGAGTGTCCACCCACCCCCTGGAGTGTCCACCCACCCCCTGGAGTGTCCACCCACCCCCTGGAGTGTCCACCCCACCGCCTGGAGTGTCCACCCACCCCCTGGAGTGAGTGTCCACCTGCCCCCTGGAATGCCCAGCCTGCCCACCGCGTCCTGTACCTGTGGACCTGCTACACCAGCGCAACTGCGCCAACAAGATCCCATGAACGCACGCCTTGTACCCGCCACTGTGGAGTGCAGGCCAAGCGGGCACCCGCAGAGCCGGGCTGTGCCACCCCCTCCCCCCACGCAGCCGAGGCCTCCGTCGGGAACACGCGGGGGGCTAAGAAGTCGGACCCTCCGAGTGTGAGACCCAGGCCTTCATCCTTGTCAGTGTGGTCTCTTCTGAGATTTTAAAGAATTCCAAGAGCAGGAAAATCTCTGGAGACAGAGCAGTCCAGCCATTACCTGGGCAAGGGCAGCAGGCGGAGCGTTTTGATTCAGGACAATGAAAACCATGCCAACGTGCTCGTGGGTGCAGCCGCAGACTGTCGGTGGACTCAGATCTATGGGGCCCTAGGACTTCAGTTTGCAGATCGTGTGGCATGCCGGCGTCTGGCTCAGTAAAGTTGTTTTCAAGAGGGCACGCGAGATGAGTGGACACAGAAGTCAGACAAAGAGGAAAACGCTGCAAGGAAACTCTTCAGCGCGGCCGGCTATCAGGGGAACACGCATCTAAACATCTGACCCACATGGAACGGCCATCGCCGTCCCCGTCACCGTCCAGAAACGGACCGGAGCCTGGGCCTGCGGAGCGCACCCCGGGGAGGCCTCGCCGGCCGCTCCCCTCTCTGAGTGGCCGCCTGGGGAACGACGCAGCCCCGGGAGCCTCGGAGCAGCTGCCGCCGGGGACGCTGGGAGAAGGAAAGCCTCCAGGCTGAGAACAGCGGAAGAAGCTGAGAGAGAGAGGGAGAAGCCGTCGGGGCAGAGCAGCTTTTCTTCCTGTGCAGCCACTTGACCCTCACACGGCCTGTGTGCTTTTGCCCCAGTTTAATTATTTCTGTGCTTTGCCATTTTTTGTTTTCTGAGGCAGGGTCTCGATATGTAGCCCAGGATGGTCTCAAATTCATGGTGCTCCTCCTGCCTCAGCCTCCTGAGTAGTGGGGTTACAGATGTGTGTCACTGTGTCCAGTTACTGCCTCCACTTTTAACCATTCTTTCCTCCCCCCAGGTCCCCACACACCCCTCTTAGGGATTGTGCTCACCCATGTCCACACAGCACAACTCTTTTTTTTTTTTTTTTTTTTTGAGACAGGGTCTCGCTTTGTAGTTCAGGCTGGCCCCTGAGCTCACTATGTAGCCCAGGTAAGCCTGGAACTCAGCAATCCTCCTGTCTCTGCCTCCCGAGTGCTGGGATGACAGGCGTGAGCCACCACGCCCGGCACTGTGGTATGTGGTGTTGATGGCTGGTGGGCGTGAGTCTCCACGCCCAGCATTCTATGTGGTCACCGGGATCGAGCTCAGGACCTTGCGCTTGCGAGGCAGGCGCCGGAACCACTGAGCTAAATCTCCGGCCCAAACACAGCACAGCTCTTAACAGCTCCATCTCGGCAGCAGCCAGACGCCCACCGCAGAGGGATGGACAGGGACACGGTGGCGTCCACACGCCGTGGAGCACGACTCTGCCATAAAGAAGGATAAACTGGGACGTCGGTAGGAAAATGGACGAACCTTGAGACATAAAGCTCAGGGAAGCTACTCAGACGCGCGCTTAGACAGCGCATGGTCTCTCCTGCAGGAGAAACACAAGTTACGCAGACAGAGAAAAGTGGGGAGACGCTCTTCTCAGATGGGGGGCTCAGGAGAAAGCAGGAGGGAGAGGAGGGACGAGAAGACGGGCGCGTGTGGCGTGTGGCGTGTGCCCACGCCCATGGCAGCGACCCCGGCCCTGCCCGCCGCTCTCCGGATGGCTGTGCCCTGCCCGCCACACTCCACACCTCAGTCTGACCCAACACAGCGGCCGGCACCAAGATCCTCGCCCCACGCCAGGCCAGCCACCCGCCCCAGCCCACGCCGGGCCCCACCATCTTCATCTGCCAAGTGTGCCTGGCAGGCGTGACCGCTCCTGGGGGGATGTTCATGCCGCAGTCAGCGAGAAGCATCAGCAGGCCAGGTGAAAAGGCCGCCGCGGGTCGGGTGCCGACGGCGCCCTCTGCTGCCCACGGGGCTCCCTGCAGGCATGGCAGCCGCGGAGAGGGGCAGCTGCCCTCAGGGCGGCGGCGAGGCGGGGCGGGGCGCGCGCGCTCCTCACTCCGTGCAGAAAGCTCCCGGCCCGGCCCGGACGAGGCCCGCCACAGGCACCACAGAGCCCAGGCTTCGGGGCGGCCCCGGGCGCCGCGTGGCTCCTCGGCGCCCGCCTGGTGCAGGCCCCGCTTCCCAGCACCCAGGAGGGCGCCTGCCGCGGGCAAGGCCACGCAGCCCGCCCAGCACCCTGCACTCTCCACAGCTCCGTTCCCCACTTCTTGCGCTTTACTCTGCGTCGTGATGCTTGCTTCCCGGACTAACACGGGGTCCGCACCACCGCGGTGACACGGAGCGTGACCCCGGCGCTCTGAGGCCACTGCGAGCCAGGCTCAGGGTTCCCGGGCACCGGCAGCACTGGGGCCATTCTCGGGAGCTCGGCACAGGCCACAGGCTCCCGGGTGCCCCGATTCCTGGGCCTCTCGAAACCCACGACAGCAGAGGCCGTGAGCCCCACTGTTCGCGACACTGGATTTTAATTCTCTGAGCAACACACTCTAACAGGTTGTGCTCGTGAACACTGCCGCAGACTGTCAGGTCAGGATGAACAGCAGTCGGGATCTGTACATGTCCCAGAAGGCTCTCCTTCGAGCGCGGCCCGCCTGACACATCTTTGATAAAGAGACAGTATTCTGTGTCCACCACGGGGGGAGGGGACAGGGCCAGGGCTGGTCGCCCTCATCTCCATCCTCTGCCAGGGGCACAGAGCCACACGGACCACGCTCCACGCGGAGAGGTCTCGAGGACACACGCGAAGCCCCGGACCACGCTCACTCCAAACCTCTTACCCACCTCAGCTTTATACCAACCTACCCGTCTGAGCAAACCAAGAAGTGCGTCTGCTAACACCTGGCACCAACTGAGAAATTCACTGGGTACTAACCTGAGCACCAGACTGGCACAGCGCTCTCCGACAGATGGCACGAGGCTGAACTCCAGCCCCCAGGTCTGCCCTTTCCCTGGTGGCCACGGCACGCTCTCAGGTTCCTCGGCCATTGCCTTTCCATTTCCCTTTGCATCTGGGATTTTCTTCTGCGGGCCGCCAGCACCTCCCCACAGCACAGTCCTGTCACCGGTGACTAGACTCGCCCCGGGGCTGCCCTGACCAGGCCCCTGTCTGGACGCCACCTAGAGGAACAGGCCTAGAAGCTTGAACCTGACCAGCCCGACGAGAATGAAAGACGGACAGAACCAGGTCCAGACCTGGGGTCAGGTGGCTCCCGGTCCTCCCCACGCGGACAGAACCCCACGAGAGGCGTGCCTTGGCTTTTTTGGACGCCTGCAGGGCACGAGCAATTGGGGTCCATAGGACCCACCTGTCTCCGACCCGCAGGGTGCTTGTCCAGGTAAACAAGAGGCCCTCAGGTGTTACCACTCTTCCCTGCAGCCAGGCCTCACCTGGGACCCAGCCCTCCGCCTGGCCCCGCCCCCGCCCTGGCCCCGCCCTCCCTCTGGCCCCGCCCTCCGCCTGGCCCGGCCCTCCCCTGGCCCCGCCCTCCGCCT
>PVIC010059114.1:0-10205 GCA_004025085.1 Thryonomys swinderianus | reverse complement strand
AATTGTTCAACATCCATCCTCTATTAAAGCCAAAGCTATCTTTTCAAAATTAAAACCTGAACATATCACCCGGGTAATAACATTGTTAATCTCAACACTACAGGAATAAAAATTTGCAGAAATTTTATTATTCAAGATTTCACATAGTGTGGCAATGGAAAATTACATTGCTTCTCTAAAGTTCATACTCTGTATGTTATGATAAATTCTGGGTTTCCTTACAAAATGTGTTAGCATTTGTTTATACACAAATACTTATTACATTTTTTTGTCTCTTTTCTCTCACATTTTAGGTTATAAAACTCAAGGGTTTATGGATCTGAACCAGCCTGATTTCTTCATCATTTAGCTCAAATTAGTTCTGAATAAATACATAAATAAATGACATGTGTATCATATGAATACAAAAGGAAAATAAAAAAAGAAAAAGTAAATGAAAGAGTATAATGGAATGATTAGTAATTTTAACTATAGAAGGTAGGAGAAAGTTAAACAAATATTTTCACAGTTACACAAAGCCAGTTTGATGGTGAAGAGCTCAGTTATACATCATTGAACTAAATGTACATATCCTAAAAGACTAAGTTATTTTTGAAACCCAGTGTCTAACATATTCACTCTTGTAGTATCTAAACTTTTAAATGGGTAACTGAATGAAAAAGAAGTATTTTGATTACTTTGTGAGATATAGGATGTGCAAATGAAAATCGAGGATGACTGCACAAATATTTAGGAATGTTTAATAAGTTCATCATGGTAGTTTCCAAGTTTTCTTAGATAGTATTTGATTAAAAATTTCCTGAGTGTTTGATATAAAATAATATCTTCCTAAGTGGAGAAATGACTCAGTAAATTCTGTTCTGGACATAGTAAGAAATACTTTGGAGTAATTACAGCAATATAGATGGACAGTCACAGTTTTTAAGAAAGTAAATGGAAAATTAGCTCATGCTAGTACACTTGCAAAAAGTGGATTTTATTTTGAAATTCATAAACAGTTAAGGTAACGTCAAGGTCGTATTTAAAATCTAATGAAAACATTAACTAGAGTAGGTACGTTTAAAACGAATTAAGATAATAATTCAATTAATAATGAAGATGCCAAAGACTAAATGACTACGAAAACTAAAATCCAGTAATTTTCCTCAAAGACATGTCCAAGGTTTTCTTTGATATGAGTATTAATAACTTTGTATTTTCATCAGAATATGTAGGCATTCTTTAACTTATGAAGTTAAATTTTTTCCACATGTACACATCCCATTGTTAACTCTCAACTAAATGTGGTCAAAATAAAACTTTTATTAAGTATTGTGCATTTTAAAAGCAGTTGAGCTGTTAAGAATAGCTCACTTTTGTACATGATTTATCCTCAGAAAATGGCGCACTTATGTATAATTTATCATACACTGATAATATAATTCCACATTTCTAATGAGAAAACTAAGTAACTCTAATACTGTTTGCTTTCACCTTCTCCTTTCATTTTTTTTTTTTTTGCCTTCAAGCTAATAGCTGAATTTATTCACTTTACTTTTTTTTTTTCTTTGAAGATTAAAGACAGGCCATGCTTTGTACTGCAGCTGCCTGGACAGCTGACAAGCCATTAAACAAAAGTCATACAAGCTGTACATTTTAACGCCTTGCTTCCAAAGTGCAACCGAAATGACTTCTGAAAAACTATGTGAGAGCAGAGCTTTTCTGAAGCATTTTGAGATGGATACATAACAGCTTCATGAAACCCTCTTGGCCTTTGCCTTTTTTAAAAAAACCTTCAAGTCAACTAAGCTGATTAAAGACTTTTTTTTTTGTCAGGCGGGTCTTCTAAAGAAATTTTAGTGCACAGCCAACATATAACTCTGGCTTATTATTAACTTCAAAATAACTTTGAGAGTATACGTGATTGCCTGGACCGGGATTCACTATGAGAGTTTGTAGCTGTCGCTCTGAGTCCATCTAGCAAAATGGTGAAACTTTCACAAATAATAAATAGGTAAATAAAAATTTGCATCTGAAAGATACAACACCTATTACAGTCAGAGCCGCTATCATTGTCATCCTCGTTCCTAATGGACAGCACGTAATTATTATTTTATTGCACATTAGAGAAAATAGTGCTATTTTATGGAGCCTCTTCGCTTTTCTCTGTTTAACTATTGGAAAAGTATATTGTTACTGCATCCAGTTCACAGAAACTTATAGGTCAAGATGCTCATCTTTTGAAAGAGAATATCTTCCTATTGTAGGGATGTAATTTGAAATCTGGCATCGCTGTCTTTCTCCCTTCAGCAATGCTTAGGCTTGAAATGATAGCAGCAGCAGAAAAAAGTCAAATTTGCATGATACTGGTGTATTCTGAAAGCAAGGGCAAGTTTCAAAAATGGAAGCACATTTTTTTTTCACATCTCTTCACCAAAATGTTCCTGCTTTTTTTTAAATTTGAATCTTTATTGGTGCATTATATATACACACCGTGACCACACACAATATTGACAATTTGTAGCAGCAGATGACATAATTTGATTCTCATTTTTTTCGCGTCCCCACACCCACCCTCCGACCCCACCCCCGTCCCTGTTTTAAAGAGTACAAAGTGAGTGTCTTAAGCCAGCACTTGCCCGGATCACTGTGTAAGAGTGATGGATGTTGCTCGTTTCACGGTCTGATATCTAAGCGGAACAGTAGTATATCCCGGCTGCCCCCCCTGCTCGGAACCGAGAAGAAACTGCATCGTTCTCGTGAGCGTATTTTTCGCTTGGAACCAGACTACATCAATTCAAAAGTGCTAAATTGTTATGTTTTGGCATTACATAGATAAAAATTTAAATAAGCAGATAAAAGGAGCTGTTTGTTTTTTATTTAAATGTAGAAGTGCTAAGGAAACAAGTAAATTTGACATAAATAGCAGTGCTTGAGAACACAAACTTAACAAGACTGAATTATAATAGCATATTTTCCAAAGCAACAGAATGCATAAATTGTTATTTTTAAATGCTCAAAGTAAATTGAGGATTAGAGAAAATAAGCTAAATATTTTGAAGAGTTTGATCAAAGTGGCAAGCATTTCTGCATTCATTTTGATTTATTGAATGAGTCCAACAATGATATGAAACTATTGAGAACTCATTGGAATTTAGTAGTTGTAAATTTGTTACATGTTGTTTTGGGTATGAGATTTCATTCACAGATACAGATTATTTGGTAGAGCGTTGTCCAAAGCCAGTCATGTTTATTTTCCTGTAGCAGGGCTCTGACATTCTTACATAGTTTGCATAATGTGCCAGACATTAACTATTGAAATATGTCTTCTCATTTTCATTGTTTTCTGTTACAAAGTTAGGTAGTAGCTGTAATTACTGGTAAGCATGCTTGGCAGTCCCGCTCCTCCAAGTGCAAAGTTTCCATTCACCCTAGAGTCTCAGGTTATTATCTAGATGTTCAAAATAAATGTAAGATATGTAGCAAGACTGTATTTTACATATTAAAAGTAAAGCTCTTGTTTGAAAGCTACATCTAAATTTCTGGGATATTACTTTTCAACTGATATAAGGAAAAATGCAGCAATTTCATAAATTTTCTATGACTAATAAATCCATGTTTTTTAGTATCTCCACATCTCTAGCCGATCTGTCCCAATTCAGTAGCTCCTATTTAACTTACTCCTCTTGACATTATTTGGTACAATTTTATTCATGTGAGTGAACAGTAACTCATTACTATGCAGTTTTATGACATTAATTTTATGTTTTCTGTGCTATGATTTAAGATAATGTTTATTCGTAAGTATATCCCAAGTTACAAGGTGACAGATGACTAGGAAGTCGGTTATATAAGTGGCAAAGTAGAGTGGGGTGACACAGGTAATAAGAAAGGACTGTGTTTCAAAAACAGAGAAGATGAGTTTTTAAGTTTTCACCATGAGGAAATGTAGATGAGTGAAGTATTACATACGCTCTACTTGATTTAAATACTACACAATATGCAAGGACAGAACTTGATTTAGTGACTTTCTTGATTTGGGGGGAAAAAAGTAAAGGCAACACCTGTAGCTTAAATGGAGAGACGTTTATCTGGCTGGTGCTCTGACCTAGGTCGTGGGAGGCTCACCGCAGGGCAGCAACTGGAGAGGCTCATTGGAGAAAAACACGCTCAACCCAAGGCCGCCGGAGAGCAAAGCGAGAGCGAGTGGAAGATGCGCCCGTCCAGGCCCCACCCCTACCTCAGAACGGCCTCAGTGGACGAGTCCACTGACGAGCACGGTGCACACCCAGGCTCCTGGCACTTCCACACGCGCGAGACCGTGAGGCCGTGTGGTAACGAGCAGCCGACAGTGCACTCGTAGAAATACCAATTCTTTATATGCATCTGTTGTTCGCTTTCTCATATGTATATGTATATGTATATGTATATGTATATATATATATGTATATATATATATATATATCTATTTTTTTTTCTTTTTGAGACAGGGTCTTGCTTTGTAGCTCAGGCTGGCACTGAGCTCACTATGTAGCCCAGGCAAGCTTCGAACTCAGCAATCCTCCTGTCTCTGCCTCCCGAGTGCTGGGATTACAGGCGTGAACCACCACACCTGGCACTCTCGTATATTTTTAATTGAATTCTTTATTGATACAATTTATACATCTCACAATCACACATAACATTGGGGAATTTGTACCAATACATGACACAAGTTAATTTTCATTTTTACCCATATCCCTACCCACCCACACCTCCCCACCCCCTATACACATGCTCTTTCAGAATCATATTTATTCCTTCCCCTCATTACGTTTCCACACCAAATTTCCTTTGGAAACTTCCCATTCTACAAAAACTGTCGTGCTTTCCCGTATATTTACGTCAGAGGTGCGTGAGACTCAATTTGTCTCAGTACTCGGACTCAGTAACGAGTTCGATTTATAAACGTCCTCCGGGAATGGAACGGGTTGAGCCGGGGACTTTCCGATAGCAATTAATCGTTGACCAGTTTTCTTCCCAAGACGGTCTGAAAGACCCAGTGAAGCAGAACGTTTCCGCAGATGACGGTCAGTGTGTTTTGTGGACCACGTACACATTCCACCATGCGGGGACCTCGGGGTACGAACGGTTCAGTGTTTGTCCGAGCTGTTCCCGGCGTGTGCGTCCGTCCTGCTCGGCGCTGTCCCGGGAGCACACCCCTCTGTGACTGCAACACGCTGCCCTTGGGACAGGCTTCCCCGCGTCCACCAGGCGGGACCGGCCACGGCTCTTACCCGAGGCCCTTCCCCTCCCTCTTCTCCCTGCAGCCGCGGCCCTTCCATCTCTAGCGTGTTACCCGAAGCCCAGCTCCTCAGGGACTTTTCTTAACCACAGCAAAGACACCGCCAAGTCTGCTTTCTACCGCAGATCAAAGTGGAAAACGTGCCCCCTGGCTGTGGGGCTGGGCTCGCCCCGGAAAGGGAACCGCAGCACAGCAAGGAGCGCGAAGACACCCCGCTGAGCGCACAAGAGCCGGCAGTGACGAGCGGAAGTCTTGGTGGCCCGTGAAGAGGGGCCCTCGGCCCTGCCCCTTCGGCCAGTCTGTGACCTTTCCTTGCATTTCATGGCCATTTTCATTCCGTTGAGTTTCTACCGCTCTGAAGACATCTGCTATACTTTTTATATTTTCTCTCCCAAATATTCTCCTGAAGGATTAACTCTCTTAAAATAAGTCTTTCAGAGTGAAGACAGTTTTCTGAAATGAAGCAGCTGCTGATGGTTACGCAATTCGTGCATACACTGAAAATCACTAAATTGTACTTTTTAAGATTAATTCTATCGTATGTGAATCTTTCTGTTAAATACATATCACTTCCTTAAAATACGTACCAGGACTCATCTATGTTTGCCAGCTAACGTTGAAATGTTTCAAATTTTTCTTTCTGTCACTTCATAATCCTCCTGTGGGCAACAAACGCCATGTGAATTTTTGTGCTGTCCAGTGTTATTCTTGTTTTCAATTTTTATCTTGATTGGTACATTATATATACACATCGTGATCACACTGAGCATTGGGAATTTGTACCAGTATATGACACAAGTTAATTCTCATTTTTACCCACATCCCTAACTGCTCCCACTGCCCACCCCCTATATACATGCTCTTTTATTGTCTTTTGGAATCATATTTATTCTTTCCCCTCATTACATTCCCACACCAAATTCCCTTTGGAAATTGCCTATTTTACAAAAACTATCATACATTCTAGAACTCATTTACATCTATAGGTGCCCATATCAAAGGAAAGATCTGGTATTTGCATATCTGTGATCTATTTATTTCACTTATTAGTGTATCCTCCAGGTGTATCCATTTGCACATAAATGAATGAATCTTGTAATTCTTTATGGCAGAGTAATACTCCATTTTATTAAAAAAAATAATCTTTATCCAGTCTCCAGTTGATGGCCATTTGGGTTGTTTCCAAGATTGGGCTATCATTAACTGAGCTTCTATGAACAAGGGGGTACATCTGTCTTTCCAATGTGATTTTTAAAATTCCTTTGGGTATATTCCTAGCAGGGGGACAGCAGGGCTGAATGGGACCTTTAGTCCTAGTTTTCTGAGGAATCACCACACAGATCTCCACAATGGTTGCACAAATTTACAATCCCACCAACAGTGGAAAAGGGTTCCTTTCTCCCCACAGCTTCACCAGCATTTATTGTTGGTTGATTTTGCAGTAGCAGCCATTCTTTGTGTAGTGAGATGAAATTTCAGTGTGGTTTTCATGTGCATCTCTCAAATGACCACTGATGTTGAACATTTCTTCATATGCTTCTTGGCTGTTTTGACTTCTGCCTCTGAGAAGTATCTGTTCATTTCAGATGCCCAATTTTGAATTGGGTCTTTAAACTTGGGGAGGCTGATCTGTTTGAGCTCTTTATATATTGTAGATAACAGCCCTTTGTCTCATATTTGTTTCCCTTTTTTATTACCATCACATTTTTTTTTTTGAGACAGGGTCTTGCTTTTGTAGTTCAGACTGGCCCTGAGCTCACTATGTAGCCCAGGCTAGCCTCAAACTCAGCAACCTCCTATCTCTGCCTCCAGAGTGCTGGGATGACAGGCGTGAGCCACCACGCCTGGCTACCATCACATTTTTTTCTTTACCCCTCATTACTCACTCTTCCACCACATTTTTCTTTGAATATTTTCTATTTCACAATATCCTTCCTACATTCCAGAATGTGCTAACAGCTTCTGTTTCTCATACCAGAGAACAGATATGATCTTTACACCTCTGTGACCTATTTATTTCACTAATGAGTATGTCCTGAAGGTATGTCCATTTGAGTATAAATGCCTCAAACTTATCATTCTTTAAGGCAGAGTAATACTCCTTTTATAAAGTACTTTAAGTGCTATTTCCAAAAGTTTACTCTCTGACTTTCTGACCTATTAATTTTTAAACTTTAATTATCAAAATGGTAGTCACTTCTATGTTTATATATTAAAATATCAAGTGACAATGCTGTGAATGTAATATTAAGTATGATTTAGGGTATGTTAACTCCCTATGTATGTCTGTTTGTATGTATGTATTTATTTATTATTTTGAGACAGGGTCTCACTTTGTAGTTCAGGCTGGTCCTCATCGCACTATGCAGTCCAGGCAAACTTGGAACTCATCAATCCTCCTGCCTCTGCCTCCTGAGTTCTGGAATTACAAGCGTGAGCCAATACACCTGGCTATTTATTTATTTTTATCTCTGAAATCATCCACTGAGGAAAATATGAGTTGAATAGTTTAAAAAGGCAGTCTCATTATTTTGATTTAATCAGCACAATAATATTTGTATTTTATTGTATTAATCTCGTGACAAATATTTATAAAACATTACTAGGTATACCAATTCATAATTTTAACCTTATTTTTATCTGTAACAGTATATTTTTGTAAACATTTTGATGAAGTACTGTTTATAACACAAGTGAAATAGACATAAGGAATTTAAAAAATCTAGTTTTCTTTTTTTTTTTTTTAGAGACAGGGTCTCGCTTTGTAATTCAGGCTGGCCCTGAGCTCACTATGTAGTTCAGGCAAACCTCAAACTCAGCAATCCTCCTGTCTCTGCCTCCTGAGTGCTGGGATGACAGGCACGAGCCACCACACCCGGCACTGTGGTATGTGGTGCTGATTGCTGGTTGATTGTTGGTGGGCGTGAGTCACCATGCCCAGCATTTTATGTGGTTACCGGGATCGAACTCAGGACCTTGCATTTGCGAGGCAGGTGCCGGAACCACTGAGCTAAATCTCCAGCCCAAAATCTAGTTTTCTTTTAAAAATTTTTTCACCTTCTTATGGACAGTGAATAATTTGGCCCCAGGGCAGAAAGCTACGCATGATTTGGTTTCCTCTGATTTTCCATGTGCCATGATAAGTATTGGAAAAAGTTCTTGTGTGATTGTGAAATGTATATAAATTGTACCAATAAAGGAATTTAATTACAAAAAGAAGTTCTTGTGGAGACCACGATAGGGGTCCAGCCACCTCAGTGGAGTCTTGATGGAAGCTGGAGTCAAGGACTGAGGCCTGGCTCTCTGTGTTTTTCTCTGTTGTCTATGTCCCTAAACAAACTGACTCCTCTTTGCTGGAGGCTTCGATCGAGGACTTCCTCCTGTGCCAAGCCTAATCTTGCTATAAGACTCCTGAGGAGTCACCACCCTAAATATATTTTCTCCCCTCTAACTCAGTTCTCCATATTTTTTGTTCTTGGCTTACCTCGGGTCCTTATAACAGGAAGGGGCTGTTTATCTGTCTCCTTCATTAGTGAGCCAGGAGGGCACACGGGTCCTTGTGACCTCCCTCTTATGTAAAGAAAAAATGCAAAGATATGGAGGAAAGATTTTCTTTGTCTATAGTCTCGGGCCTCTCATACAGCACTGATTAAATACTTGACTCTTCCTTCCATTGGGGCTGATGCTTTATTCTGTTAATCTCATGCCAAGCAGCTGGGCTCTTTGAAACTCAGGTCAGCATTTCACAGGAGTATCTATTGGAATAGTTTATTTTACTCTCAAACACATAAATAGCAAGAATTTGTAGTTTTCATATGTCAGAAATAATTTCTGACAGGAATAATGTATAGAGTCATTCATTTACTGTTGTTAATTCTCTAACATATGCATGCTAAACTTTTCCTTTCTCTTAGCTAAACTCGTGTTTATAATATTAATGTAGATAATATTTGGATTTTTTCAATTCTGGCCTAAATCCTGGTTTGCTTTCAACTACATTAATTTAAATTGAAATTGTGTTTACATCCATATAAAATTCCTTACATCATTTATGCAGATATTTGCTCATATAATACGATATAAATTATGTCCATTACACTTAATGATTGACAATTATGTAAGATTATTTTAGTTTGGGCCGGAGGGTTAGCTCAGTGGTTCCGGCGCCTGCCTCGCAAGCGCAAGGTCCTGAGTTCGATCCCCGGTTACCACATATAATGCTGGGCGTGGAGACACGCCCACCAACAATCAACACTGCATACCACATTGCCGGACGTGGTGGCTCACGCCTGTAATCCCAGCACTCAGGAGGCAGAGACAGCAGGATTGCTGAGTTCGCGGCGGCTTGCCTGGGCACCATAGTGAGCTCAGGGCCAGCCTGAACTACAAAGTGAGACCCTGTCTCCCAAAAAAAAAAAAAAAAGATTATTTTAGTTTGTGTGCTTTATTAGAAATTTTTATAGTATATTACAATACTTAGTTCTTTCAGACATATGGTGAATTAAACTGCTGTAGATTTCTCCCGTATAATATAAATATGTATATTATTATATATATTGTTATTTGTCTATATATAATATATTATATGAATATATATTATACATATGAATGCCTATTAGAAATATATATATATATATATATATATATATATACACATATACAAATTAAAAACATTTTTAAAGATCGGTGCTAAAGTTTCTCAAAATATTTTAAAATATTCCTTAAAGTCTAGCTTTCATTCAGAATTGGAAGTACAGATATTTGAAAAGTAGTAGTTATGGATGACTTACCAAAGAAAATAAAGTTTGAAGTACCTTTAGTTAACATTTCAAGATAAAAACTGAATCTTACAACAGCTTCTGCTATGCTCGGGTAACTTGCCCAAATTCAACAAGAAACAGTATGTGTGTAATTGCCGGAAAAAAAAAAAAAAAAAAAAAAA
>PVIC010059113.1:0-10199 GCA_004025085.1 Thryonomys swinderianus | reverse complement strand
ATCCCCGGTTACCACATATAATGCTGGGCGTGGTGGCTCACGCCTGTAATCCCAGCACTCGGGAGGCAGAGACGGGAGGATTGCTGAGTTCGCGGCGGCTTGCCTGGGCACCATAGTGAGCTCAGGGCCAGCCTGAACTACAAAGCAAGACCCTGTCTCCAAAAAGCAAAAAAAAAAAAAAAAAGAAAAGAAAAGAAAAGATTCAGCTGTTAATTATCAATTTTTATCTTTTTTGTGTAAATCATTTACATTGTCTTTTTTAAAAAATAATTAGGACGGGAAGTGCTGTTTTCATTTTGAGAAAAGAAAAGAACTGCAACTGAAATAAAATTTAGCCAAAAAAAAGAAAAGAAAATGCTGAAAACTATCCATGCTTTTGACTTTGTGGTTTCACTCGAGATCAGTCATAAGGAAATAATCTGAAACAGAAACAAAGCTTAATGACACAAAAATATTAATTACAGCAGCATCAATATTAATAAAATTTCCAACACCTCTAAGGCAAACAAAGGGATAATTTATGGCACAATCACATGATGGGAGGCTTTTGAAGAATTTGTATCAACATGAAAAGTAGGCTTATGTCATAATACTGAATGAAGAGCCAAATAAAAATAACCAAATTTGCTTTAAGAATAGAGACCCAGGGTTGGAGGGTTAGCTCAGTGGTTCCGGCGCCTGCCTCGCAAGCGCAAGGTCCTGAGTTCGATCCCCGGTAACCACATAGAATGCTGGGTGTGGAGACTCACGCCCACCAGCCATCAATACCGCATACCGCAGTGCCGGGCGTGGTGGCTCACGCCTGTCATCCCAGCACTCGGGAGGCAGAGACAGGAGGATTGCTGAGTTCGCAGCGGCTTGCCTGGGCACCATAGTGAGCTCAGGGCCAGCCTGAACTACAAAGCGAGACCCTGTCTCAAAAGCAAAAAAAAAAAAGAATAGAGACCCATTTAGCAAAATGCACGATCAACTTGGTGAAGCAAATTAAATTCCTAGACAGTCTGCACACAGACCATTCCCCCACCTCAGACTCCTTTCAAGACGATCACAGCACGTTTTGCAGTTCTCAACTGTTTGTTCCATTACGGGGAGAGCCAGGAGTGACTCCGTAGTCCTGCGGTGAACAGGCTTCTCCTCAGCCACGTTAACAATGCAGCTGTTAGGGAAGAATACAGGAGGCTGCTTCTGCGCACTTGGGCAGCACTCCAAGCCCCAAGCACCTCCTCTGTCAAAACAGAAACATCTCCTTCGTTCTCTGCTGCTCAGTGGAGTTTAGACTCAGAAAAGGACAGTTGCAACCACTAGCAGAGGAGCAAGGGCACCCTCTCAGTCACATCGCCCTCTTCTGTCTGAGATGCGGGAACATTCTGGTTCCCACTGCCTTGCGAACAGTCTCCCCTGGAAGTCCCACTGCCACCCTCTGCTCTGTGTCTCTGTGTCTCTGTCTCTGTCCCTTTCTGTGTGCCTCTATCTCTCTGTCTGTCTGTCTCTCTCTCATTGGACTGAACTCCACACTGAGCTACATCCCCAGACCTTGTTTCATTTGTTAATTTTGAGACAGCATCTCACTAAGTTATCACACTGCCCAGAGAGAGCCCAGACTTCCGACCCTCCTGCCTCAGGCTCGCAGAGTGTTGGGATCCAAGGCATGTACCACTGTGCCAGCTGGATATGAACTCTCTTTAAACCAGGACCTGTAGCCCAGGCAAGCCTCCAACTCAGCAATCCTCCTGCCTTTGCCTCCCGAGTGCTGGGATGACAGGCTTGATCCACCAAGCCAAGCATTTGTGGTATGTGGTACTGATTGCCAGTGGGCGTGAGTCACCACACCCGGTATTGTTGTATGTGGTTACCGGGGATTGAACCAGGGACCTTGCATTTGCTGGGCAGGTGCCGGAACCACTGAGCTAAATCTCCAGCCCTACATTCTTCTTTTTTTAATTATAAAACTGATACAGTAAAACCTTGGATTGCAAGTAATTTGTTCTGTGAGTGTTCCATGAGATGAGTAAACATTTCTAACAAATTTTAACTTTACAAGATCTATGTCTTGCAATACAAGTAGTATATGACACCAAAGGTCACATGATCACAACTGAGGCAATGGTGTTTTCTCCCTCCTTCTCTTCCCTCCCCTCCCCCTCCTCCCTTCTCCCTCACCCACTCCACTGTGTGAGATTGGAGAGGCTGTCTCCCCTCAATGAGAGGTTATAAAGGAGATCGCATCTGGGGAGGAGGAGGAGGAGAAAAAGTCAGAGGAATCCCTCCCTTCCGTGAGATTAGAGAGAGGAGTAAAGTGTGGGAAACGGTGTAAAATTGGATAAGGCAGTAGCCCTGCAAATGATGATCTGTTTAACAGCAATGCAGTATCACATTTCAGAGAAATCTTGAAAAGGAAGCAAACGCATGTGTCACGGGCAGGTTCTTTGGTAAAGTTGCGCGAGAAGAAAAAGATTCCATTGAGCTAACAGAGAGCAGTGATGCAGTTAGTGATGAGAAAAGTCGTCTTACACGATAACCTTTCTCTTGTCTCCCTGACACCAACCATGAAGTTTTTCAAAGGTTAAGTCCAGGTTAGTTTGTTTTTTTCTTTCTACTTTGTATTTTCTTTTTTATTATTATTTTGTATTATAGGATAGAATTATAATCCTTTTCATATTAATACTTTGGGGTTGTGGAACAAATCATCTGAGTTTGCATTATTTCTTTAGGCAAAATTTGCTTCAATACACAAATGCTTTGGATTACAACTATGTTTCCAGGGCAAACTATGCTCACAAACCAAGAATTCACTATATATACTTTTTAAAATGTGAAATATATGAAATAGAAAATGAAACTCATTTCTCAGTTTCCCTCATTTTGTTTGCCAGAATGTGACAAAATCCTTTTGGAATATTTATTCTCATCCTATCTTTAGAAAATTGCTTATTTCTTTCCTTTTTTTAAAAATTGCTTATTTCTGAGCCAAGGCTGATGGTGCATATCTGTAATTCCACCCCTTGGGAGGCTGAGGCAGACAGATTACTAGTTCAAGCCCTGAGCTGCATAGTGGATCACATCTCAAAAACAATTGTTCATTTCAGATTACAAGACCAGTGGTTTCATCTTAGAAAATAGAGACAAACAGATGTGTAAAAGTCAACTCTAATCCTGATACCTAAACCTCTTTGTGTTTTGAAATAGATCTTCCAATCTTTCTTCTATTTATGGGTGCTTGAATTATTGCAAAATTGGATTGCATTATAGGTCTAAGTTCTCGTATGTCTTTTTTACTTAACATATGACATTTTCCAATGCCATTATTCTTTTTTTAACAGTTTTACTGAGGTATGATTGATATCCAAAACAGTGCACATATTAAATATGTCCAAGTTAATGAGTGTGAATACCTATACATACCAACAGAAGCATCACCATAATAGAGGGAATGAACACATCCATCACCCTTTATTTCTAGCAATTTCCTTGTGTCCTATAACTCGTGTGTGTTTGTGTGTATGTGTACATGATAAGAACACTTAATATGGGCCGGAGGGTTAGCTCAGTGGTTCCAGCGCCTGCCTCGCAAGTGCAAGGTCTTGAGTTCGATCCCGGAAACCACATAAAATGCTGGGTGTGGAGACTCATGCCTACCAGCAATCAGTACCACATACCACAGTGCTGGGCGTGGTGGCTCACGCCTGTAATCCCAGCACTTGGGAGGCAGAGACAGGAGGATTGCTGAGTTCGAAGCTTGCCTGGGCTACATAGTGAGCTCAGAGCCAGCCCGAACTACAAAGCGATACCCTGTCTCAAAAAAAAAGAGAACACTTAATATGAAACTCTCCACATCTTTTAGCAACATTGTATTGCTAACTATAAGCATTATGTTGTACAGTAGATATTTAGAATGTATTAATCTTGTGTAACTATAACCTTATACCCACTGAAAAGCAACTCTATTTCTCCTTGTCCTCATTTTCCAGCAACCATTTGATTTTACACTTGTATAAACCTAAGATGTTTCATATACATAGTATTTCACAGTGTTTGTCCTACTGTGACTTTTTCTACTTCTTGTATCTTCCAGGTTCCATGCTATCACAAATGGTAGAGGTCCCCATGCCCAGGACTGGGCCCTGAACCCAGGTATCTGCTGGGCCAGCACTGTGCCACTGAACTGAAACCCCAAGGAACAGCCCCTCCTTTAAATTTTTTTTTTCAAATCAGGGTCTTGCTTTGTAGTTCAGGCTGGCCCTGAACTCACTATGTAGCCCAGGCAAACCTCAAACTCACAGCAATCCTCTTGCCTCTGCCTCCGAGTGCTGGGATTATAGGCATGAGCCGCCACGCTTGGCTAAAAAAAAATTTTTTTTGAGATAGGATTTGGCTAAAATGCCAAGTCTGGCCTTGAATTTTTCATCCTCCTGCCTCAGCCTCCCCAGTAACTGCAGTTACAGGCATGTGCCACCACAGCTTTATTTTTCACTTTGGGGGAGATCATACAGTTGTCCCCAGAAACATCAGGGATGGACAGCATCAGGCACCTAAGGTTCTCAAAACCATCCACTCGCGTGGTACCTGGGGAAAGCCATGAGAAATGGCCACCCACCAGTCATCTCGCCTGTAGACTTCACATGTTTCTGTTTGGGTTATAGTCACCTTGAAAAGGTGTAGAAAAGACTGAAGATGTTGCTTAATGGTAGAGCCATATGAGGTCCTGGGTTAAATTTCCAGCACCAAAAAGAAAAAATAATATGTAAACTATATTGTGGGAACCCATGAAAAATGCACACACATACACAAAAATATCAATCTGAAGCCTAACAGAACATAAAGGGATCCTAGGGCTGGGATTTAGCTCAGTGGCACTGCTGCCTGCCTTGCAAGAGAAAGGTCATGAGTATGATCCCCAGTAATGCAAAAAAAGTAAAAAGGTCTGGGGCTATAGCCCAGTGTAAAGGTCCTGGATTGAATCCCCAGTACCACCAAAAACCAAAAACCACAAAGGAATCCTAGGGCTAGGGAGATAGCTCAGTGGTACAGAGCTCACCTGCAGTGTGCAAGGCCCTGAATTCAATCTCCACTGCAGCAAATTAAAAAAAAAAAAAAGTTACAACCCAGTGAAGGTAATTTGAGGGCTTGTTTATAAACACAGAAAGGAAAAGAAAGAATGACTAGAAGCCGGAAAGAGAAGTTTGCAGAGACTTTAAAGGATGCCTCACACCCACAGGAGGTCAATTGCCAAACCTGGGCAACTTAGCAAGACCCTCTTTCCCAAAAAAAGCAGGGGACCTGGAGATGTAGCTCAGCAAGAAAGCCCTAGGTTCAATCCCCAGCACAGCAGTAAACAAATGGATGAATAGATGAATAAAGAAATAAATAAGGATGCTTGGATGAAATTAATTGTTGAACATTAGGTGAAGTGAAAGAAGCCAGCCCTAAAAGGCCGTGTATTACATCTTTCCTATTTACCTAAATGGTCCCAAACTAGGCAAATCCATACAGACAGAAAGTGGACTCGTGGCTGACAGGGGCTAAGAGAGGGGCAATGAGGAAGAGTTGCTGATAGGTACCAGGTTTCTTTGGGGCGGTTGACAAAAATGTTCTGAAATTAGATTTGGCTCTCGTAGTACAACTTATAAGTGTACTACAAACCAGGAACTGGTAAACAGTGTACTTCAAAATGGTGAGAAATCTGATAGATGACTTCTATTTCTATAATCTTTTAAATGGGTGGGAGGTAGAAAGATACAGCCAGCCCAAGGCAACTTGATGGGAGCAGGGGGAGGAAAAAAAAACAGAGTGGGAACCAGGAAGATAAACGCACTGGCCTTTCTGCTCTCCTACCTTCGGTAGACTATGGTTTTCCGTTAGTCAAAACCAAATGGAGCTGGGTGTAGGGGTTCACACCTGTAATCCCAGCACTCAGGAGGCAGAAGTAGGAGGATTGCTGAGTTCCAGGATTGCCTGGGCTACATAGTAAGCTCAGGCCAGCCTGAGCTACAAAGGGACACCCTGTCTCAAAAAAAAGGAAAACAAGACAAAACAAAAGAAAATCTAGCCAGGGATTTAGCTTGGTGATTCCAGCACCTCACAAGTGCAAGGTCACCAATCCAATCCCTAGTACCCAAAAAAAGGAAAAAAAGTACACTTTTAAAATATCTGCATGATGATGGAGCACACAGAACATGGCTCAGTGTGCTGGTTGGGTGGTGAGTCCTTAGGTCAGGCCGCTTGGGTTAGATCCCTGCTCTAACAGTTAACTCTCTGTGACCTATGAATGTAGAAGTAATTACTATATGCCTTACTTTGTTAATCTACAAAATAGGAACAATTTATGGGGTGGGGACCAAGGCTACCAGACTGGTTTGGAATTCAAAATCCTCCTTCCTGGGCCGGAGATTTAGCTCAGTGGTTCCAGCACCTGCCTCACAAGTGCAAGGTCCTGAGTTCGATCCCTGTGACCACATAGAATGTTGGGCGTGGAAACTCACACCCACCAGCAATCAATACCACATACCACAGTGCTGGGCATGGTAGCTCACGCCTGTAATCCCAGCACTTGGGTGCTCGCTTCGGCAGCACATATACTAAAATCCCAGCACTTGGGAGGCAGAGACAGGAGGATTGTGAGTTCGAGGCTTGCCTGGGCTACATAGTGAGCTCAGGGCCACCCTGAACTACAAAGCGAGACCCTGTCTCAAAAAAAAAAAAATCTCCTCCTTCCTTAGCCTCCTGAGTAGCTGGGATAACAGGTGTGCACTTGATAAAAATGGGAATGATTTTAATTCTACTCCTAGGAGTATTGTCAAGGTTAAATGGAATAATGCAGAGCAAGGGCCTAGTGCTGTTCCTGGCACAGAGTATAAGTTTAATAAATATTTACATTGATTTTTTTTTCATTACAGAAGATTAAAATTATGGCCTTGGCACTGAGTCCCCAGTGTTTTGCTTTGTTTTGTTTTGGTCAGTGTCTAAATCTTCCAGCCTTAAACTCCTACCTAAGTGCTGGGATTACAGGAGTGTTCTACCACACCCAACCCTACTGAATTCTAATGACAGAAGAATTGAGAAGCCCTTTGCCATGATCCCATTGTACTTGCTTATTTTTTCATCCCAGAAAGAGATGTGCTCCATCTAAATCCGTGTGTTCAGAAGAAAAGCAGTCAAGAGATGACAGGCCTTTGAGCCTGAACATACAACAGAAACTCTCATGGATGGTTCCCATGTTTACTGCCCCTGGGAACAGTTCCTGGGCAGCCCGATAAGATCACTGCAGAGAAAAAACCAGGACCTTGGGACCCAGGGTGTGTTATCATGCAGTAGGCATCCAGTAAGTGCCCATGCATGAACTTGTGCACTTCCCTTACCATTGCCTGGTAGACCAGGAGCTCTTTGAGGGCCAAGTCTGTGCCTGAGTCTTTGTCTCTCTAGGGCCTGGCACAGGAGCCTGGTATAAATTAAGTGCTTAATAAATATTTTATATGTATTAATAATTAATATCTGAGGCTATTTATAAATAGCTCTGTGGGAAAAGCCCAGTTGGGATTATACCCTGCATTAGAAGTTAAATTCTCAGCTCATTTTCAGAGACCCCATCACAACAGGGCGGCAGTCCACCCAAGAAGTCTGGCTTCCTCATCATGATAGGAGAGTGTAAATAGTGTACATTTAAGGCGACATGTGAAATGACCCCAGACTGTTATGGTTTTACTTTAAATAATCCCCTCTTTAACTATAAATTGTTTAATTTAGTGCTTGCGTAGAACTGTCTTCCCTCAAATGGTATGTCAAGTCTTAACCTCTGGTACCTGTAGATGAGGCCTTATTTGGAAACTGGGTCTTTGTCTATAATCCAGTTGAAATTAGGGTGGGCCCTAATCCACTGCTTGGTGTCCTTCTAAACAGATGAAACAAACACAGTGACAGATACACAGGAAAGGGGAAGGCCTTGGGAGGACAGAGGCAGAGATGGGAGCGGCCACCTGGGTTGCCCGGAAACCCCCAGTGCCTTCAAACAGGTGAGGAAGATCCTCACAGAGCCTCCAGGGAGACCACAGCCCTAGTGCCGCCTGGATTTCAGACTCCTGGCTTCTGGAATTGTGAGTGAATAAAACTCCACAGTCATAAGCTACCCAGCTTGTTGTGATTTGCTACTGCCGGCCCAGAAAATGAAGTTTCTGTCACATTTGGTCCTGCGTTTCCATTCAGCTTCTGCATGGTACTGACTGTGCCCCAAGCTCTCCACCAGATGTTTCCTAACTCATCTCCTCTGCTCCTGTCAGTACTCCTCTCAGCTAAGGGCTCTCTTACACACCCGTGCATATTCACTGAACACCCCTGTCCTGTCATGGGTTCCCTCAGAAGCAGAACCTTGAAAGATCTTGGTGCAGGTGGTTTATATGGGGTGATCCCCAGAAGCAGGTGTAGGAGTGTAGAGGAGGGAGTGGACACTGAGGGCTGGAGTATGCTGGGAAATGTGCAGAATACATCTCAGAGCTGTTTTTCCAAAGGGCAGGAGCCCAGTGTCTGTCTCCACCTGCTCCTGCCCACGCTGATGACAGCAGCTTGTGGGGTTCTCTTTCACCCACTGGCTCTCCTGTGCTTCAGGACTGGCTCCAGTACAGGTGAAAGGGGTCTTCTGAGATTGGAAGAGGCTCAAGGGTGGGATGTAGGACAGAGGCTACCTGTGCTCAAAGTGTGTCTGCTCAGTATGAGTGGAGTCTGAGCCTGCACCCAACAGTCTATGACACCACAGCTGACACGGATTGTGGAGGGGCACAGGACCTGGTGCAGAGCAAGATGCAGGGCTCTTGTTTAAAAATTAAGACGGGGGGGCTGGAGATTTAGCTCAGGGGTTCCGGCACCTGCCTCGCAAGCGCATGGCCCTGAGTTTGATCCCGGTAACCACGTGCAACAATAATGGGCATGGTGACTCATGCCCAACAGCAGTCAGTACCACATACCACAGTGCCAGGCATGATGGCTCACGCCTGTAATCCCAGCATCTGGGAGGCAGAGACAGGAGGACTGCTGAACTACAAAGCAAGACCCTGTCTTAAAAAAAAAAAAATTAAGATGGGGCTGGTGTGTAAAGTGGTAGAGCATTTGCCTAAAATGTGGGTTTGATCCCTAACACCACAAAAAAGAGGAAAGAATTTTTTTTTTTTGAGAGCAGATCTCATTTTATAGTTCCGGCTGGCCCTGAGCTCACTATGTAGCCCAGGCAAGCCTCAAACTCAGCAATCCTCCTGCCTCTGCCTCCTGAGTGCTGGGATTATAGGCGTGAGCCACCACACCTGACAATGTGGTATATGGTACTGATTGCTGCTGGATGTGAGTCACCACACCTGGCACTGCGGTATGTGGTTTCCGGGGATCGAACTCTTGGGACCTTGAGTTTGCAAAGCAGACGCCAGAACCACTGAACTAAATCCCCAGTCCAGAAAAAAGAATATTTAACATAATGGCAAGTGACCATTATGGCAGAGCAGGGCCCTGCTAAGCACATGGCTGTAGCCAGGAAGGCGGCCCAGGGTGTGGAACACAGGACATCTGCTCCCAGGACCATCTGGCTGCACGTAGCCCATTGAGCACTTTGCACACACAATAAATTGTAGTTGTCTGCATGATGCCTTACAATAATTATTGATAATTTCTTTTCAGTGCAAACTCAGTTAGAGAAGTGCAAGTTACTTTCCAGTCATGGGGTCCCTAAATCCACACCAGGACCCAGTGCTGAGAACTACTCAGAGCCTAAAGCAGCCAACACTACATTCTTGGGACAGAGCATGCCCACACCCAGACACTCTGTGAGTGGATTGTTCTGGTTTTCCTGACGATCACCCCTGACATCAGTACATCACAGATCTCTGGATTGCCCGGTACTTAACATGAGCATAGCGTCTTCTGCCTTACTCAATGCTTTACTTACCTTCCCATCACTGAGACAAAATATCTGGCAACTTGAAGGAGGAAAAGTTTATTTTGACTCACAGTTTGTAGAAGGTTTAGCTGGCTGGCTCCAGTCCAGGGAGGCATGGCAGAGGAGAAACAGTCCATGGCTTGGCAGTGGAAAGCAGAAAGAGATCAAGGGAAGAGATAGGCCAGGCCAGGCCAGGCCAGGCCCCTAGTGACCTACCTCTTCCAAGCAGATCCCATCTCCTAAGAGCAAACCAGTTTTAAATTTCCATAATCCAATCACCTTCCAAAAA
>PVIC010059112.1:0-10203 GCA_004025085.1 Thryonomys swinderianus | reverse complement strand
ACAGCCGTGGAGTGCGGTGGCCGGCAGACGTGCCAGTGTGACAGGCCCGGACCTTTCCCAGTCTGCCCTGCACTCCGTGCTGTCCCCCACCCCCCAGCCCACAGCAGATCTGTCCTCCTCCAGACGCTGTGGTTGGCCCAGTCAAGGGCTCCTCTGCTGGCTCGTCTCCCTTCTTAAAGTCACTGACATATTTTTAGAACAGCAGGTTAGAGCTGGGCACAGTGTCTCATGCCTGTAATCCTGGCTCTCACAAATTTGGGCCCAGAATGGGCACTTTAACAATGTAGCGAGACCGTGGTGCTATTGAGCTAAATTCCTGGCCCTTTTTTTGTTTGTTTTTGAGACTATGTAACCCAGGCTAGCCTTGAATTTGTAGTAATCCTGCCTCAACCTCCCAAATGCTGGGATTACAGGCCTGCACCACCACACCCAGCCAACGCTCTTTTGAAATACACAATTAAAAAGGGTTGGGTGCCAGGTGTGGTGGCTCACGCCTGTCATCCCAGCACTCGGGAGGCAGAGGCAGGAGGATTGCTGAGTTCGCGGCTTGCCTGGGCTACATAGTGAGCGCAGGGCCAGCCTGAACTACAAAGTGAGACCCTGCCTCAAAAAAAAAGGGTCGGGAATGTAATTTAAGGCAAAGACTGGGTCCAGCCTCCAGTACCACATGCACACACGCACGCACGCACACACGTACGCACGCAAGCACCAACCTAGGTTACTTTCAAAAAAATAAACATTTGGTAATCTTTTTCATTTTATTATTTTCCTAATGCCTGTAGCTTTCTTAGATTGTTAAGTGGAATCTCCTCCTCTTTCTTTCTGTTCCCTTCCCTTTGTTTCTTCATTAGTTCTTCAGCAGTCCCTGCCTGCTCTTTCATCTCCGCTTTCCTTTTTTTCAGTGGGACTCAAAGACCCTTGACCTTTTCTGTCCTCTTTTTCACTCTTGTTACAAGTTGAGGTGTAATTAATGTAAGATGCATTTAGCCATTTTCAGGTTAGCACATTCTCAGCAAGCCACCACCTCTATGTGTCCCCCTAACATTTTCAGCTCTTCCTGAGGCTCTCTGTAGTCCTCCTCTCTACCACATGCCTCTGGCAACCACTGAGTTGCTCTGTATCCAGGAACTGCACTGTTCTCAGCATTTCCTCCAATAGGCACTCTGAGTCTGGCCTCTTTCATTTAGCATGATCTTTGCTCTGCTCTGCTCTGCTCTGCTCTGCTCTGCTCTGCTCTGCTCTGCTCTGCTCTGCTCTGCTCTGCTTTGCTTTTCTCTGGCCCTGGGAATCAAACTCAGAACCTTGTGCTTGCAAGGCAGGCACAGTGCCACTGAGCTACTGTTTTCAAGGTTCAACCCTCAGCAAAATGTTTTCAAGGTTCATTAATGTTTAAATATGTACTGGTACTTAATTCCTCTTTGCCTTGATAATTTTTCATTGTCTCTCTATAGCATGTCCCATTTACCCATTCTTCAATTCGGTAACACTTAGGTTATTCATGTATTTTTACTATCTCTCATTTTTGTTCTGTTACAACTTTGCATGGCAGCTTGTCTCCATAAATTTTTTTCTGTGTAGACATAAATGTTTCTCAGTTTTTTTCTCTAAAAAAAATAGAAAGGAAATTTGCTCTGGCAGTTCTGAAAGATATTCATTATGGAATAGGCAGCCAATGTGTTGGACTGCATTAACCTACATATTCTAATGCCTACCACTGCTGTTCAAGAGCAATTCAGCCAACTTCAGAAGACATGTCACATTTCCCATTTGAGTAACAGTGAAGCTGTGAAGAGCATTCTGGACATCCTTGAGAATGGTCCCTACATTTTAAAGAAAGGAGCAGTTGCAATGAAGAATGTATGTTAGGCCTTAGCCAAGCAGTGATCTGATCTGCAGAGCATTGCCATACTTTTTGTCCTTCCTACCTGCTCCTTTCAAGGGCTAGAAGATGCTAAAGAATTTGTGCTTGAGTGATGCACCTGTCCCTTCTGGACAGGCCAATAAATGCAGTTTTGTTTCATGTTACCATTTGTGGGACTGTGTTCATTACCGTCCAGTGATCTTTATCACAATCAAAAATCTGATGCTACTGCCCTAGTGATGAAGAGCTGAGTGTTCTGGCCTTGAAATAAAATCCCAGTGTGTATTTTTTTGTATTTTTTTTGAGACAGGGTCTTGCTTTGTAGTTCAGGCTGGCCCCGAGCTCACTATGTAGCCCAGGCAAGCCTCGAACTCAGCAATCCTCCTGCTTCTGCCTCCCGAGTGCTGGGATTACAGGCATGAGCCATCACACCTGGCCAAAGTGTGTATTTTTTTTTTTTATAAAAGCTACGTAAGGAGGATTTTCCAAATAGTAGTATTCCAGGGCCTGTGTGAGATGGAAGAGAATGCAAACATCAAAGAAAAATAAAAATGCCACATTAGGATTTAGAGATCTTATTCAAACCTCTTCTAAATTTAGCCTTCAGCAGTTTAAGACAGATTTGCAATATAAATCTCAGTAAAAAGTGGATGCTGCATAAAGTTGAGGGCACAATAAGAAGCAACAGAAGTGGGAAAAAAAATCAGTATGTTAGGGCTTCTCATTTTACTATAAGTCAGTAACTGGGAAGGCAGCTCTGCTCCCCTCGACACATGAGATCAGGACATAGATGGTGGAATTAGGATTAAGAGAGGGCCAGAGATTTAGCTCAGTGGTTCTGGCACATGCCTAGCAAGCGCAAGGTCCCTGGTTCGATCCTGGTTCCATCCTGTAACCACATACCACAGTGCTGGGCATGGTGGCTCACGCCTGTAATCCCAGCACTCGGGAGGTAGAGGCAGGAGAATTGCTGAGTTCAAGGCTTGCCTAGGCTACATAGTGAGCTCAGGGCCAGCCTGAACTACAAAGTGAGACCCTGTCTCAAAAAAAAATTTTTTTTAAAGCTATCATTAAATCTTAGACTTTTGCTTGGGGAGAAATGCCTAACCCTACTAAGAAACCCTTAGTTTTTCAAAGTAACAGAAACATTCTAGTTTCCTTACTGCACAGTTACATTTCAGGGTCCCATTCCCATTTCTTCCACCTCCAAACAACAGTATTACAGTTATTTTTGTCTTGTTATATGCTGGCACCCCAAAATGTCACTATGTCAACATGGTGTTAGAGAAAGCTGAGTTTATTCTTATAGGTCAGGGAGAGAACTGTCTTAGTCTTAGTAATGTTTCAGGTAAATATCCTTTACTGTAAAACCTAATAAACCATCCAATCATCTCCAGGATCTCTGTATTTTATCTACAAGAAATAAAATGTACTAAGCTGCATTATTTGTTTTTGAAAAACACTAATGTTGTAAAATATAGGACACCCCCCCACCTCTGTTCTCACTACATGCTAGACATTGTCCTAATAACGTCACGTTTTCACTTAACCCTTGCAAGAATCATGTACAACTAAAGAAGAAACAAAGAGGTAAGAGCCTAAATAATTCGCTCAAAGTCACCCAGTTGCAAAGGGTCAGAGCCCAAATTTGAACTTGTAATCCTCCTGCTTCAGCCTCCCAAGTGCTAGGATTCAGGCGTGCATCACTGCACCTGGCCGAAAAAATATATGTGCTTCTTTGTTTAATGCATTAAGTAATAAGATTTGACAGACTAGGGCCGGAGGGTTAGCTCAGTGGTTCTGGCGCCTGCCTCGCAAGCTCAAGGTCCTGAGTTCAATCCCCAATAACCACATATAATGCTGGGCGTGGAGACACACCCACCAATAATCAACACTGCATACCACAATGCCGGGCATGGTGGCTCACGCCTGTCATCCCAGCACTCGGGAGGCAGAGACAGGAGGATTGCTGAGTTGGAGGCTTGCCTGGGCTACATAGTGAGCTCAGTGCCAGCCTGAGCTACAAAGTGAGACCCTGTCTCAAAAAAAAAAAAAAAGATTTGACAGACTAATTAATAATTAGCTTTATCTCAAAAATATGAGTAAACACATTTATGATAAGAATACATATACTTCTTTATTAATGTGTTAAATAATAAGATTTAGCAGTAGCGCTGATTACTAGCCTAATTTTGAAGTAGTGATTGGCATAAATGTTATTTTGAGATGCCTGCAGCAAGTGAAATGTCATGTGAAAACATCTGCAATTTCTACTCACTACAAATTCACAGGTACTGTTAATATTGCTGTGGTGTATATATGTTCACACCTTTAGGAAAAAACCTAATTCATGAATTTGATCCTGAGTATGGCCAAAAAAATTTTTTTTAAATAATACCTTTAGAAAATACATTTCAGTTAGAAATCAGAGAAAATGAGGAGGTAATATTTATTTCCATCCTGAACCCTAGTTTAAGAACTGTTGTTCTAATGGAAGTTCCTTCTAGGGATACAGAAGTAATATACTGGAAGCATTGCTCCCGACAGTCCGTGTTGTATGAGCAAGAGTACAGGTGATGATAAACTTGACTTGAATTTGTACATAGAGGCCAAACTATCGAATGGTTGTCACAACAGCTTGGAAAGGAGTTGCTTACAAGGCATGCTATAGCTGCTTCATCCTCAGGATGCTCTTGGTTAGTGTATGCAACTCCATTTTCAAATAAGGAAATGGACATAACAGTATAATGTGTCCACTGTCACACATTCTAGTAATAAAAGGGCTAGGATTTTCATCTAGGTAGTCTGGCTTCAGAATTCATTGTCATAACTACTAAAACTGAACTTTAGAGGGTTGGTACAGGGAAAAACTAGGGCTAGGGATAACATTCATAAAGTTGTTCCCATGATAGAAAACAGTCACAGAAAAGAATAAATGAGAAAAGTAAGAAAAAGGGCCAGAGACTTAGCTCAGTGGTTCTGGCACCTGCCTCGCAAGTGCAAGGTCCTGAGTTCGATCCCCAGTAACCACATACAATGCCAGGGGTGGAGACTCACGCCCACCAGCAATCAATACCACATACCACAGTGCCGGGCGTGGTGGCTCACGCCTGTAATCCCAGCACTCAGGAGGCAGAGGAAGGAGGATTGCTGAGTTTGAGGCTTGCCTGGGCTACATAGTGAGCTCAAAGCCAGCCTGAACTACAAAGCAAGACCCTGTCTCAAAAAAAAAATAAAGAAAGAAAGAAAATTAAAAGAAAAATAGGAAATAAAAGAATGATTTTAAAAAAGTGGAAAGGGAAAAAGAAAAACAAAACAAAGCTGGGGGAAAAGGCTGGGCATGGTGGGGTCTGGTTACTCCCTTCGCTCCCTGGGCATTTTCCTCATCCAGGACCAGGTTGGTTGGTCTTCACCTCTGATGTTTGCCTCCTGTGGTGCAGAAGCAAAATGTAGATCCAGTTTACAATAGGTAAGTTTTGGGCTTGGGATTTAGCTCAAGTGGTACCACGCCAAACTTAGACACACAAGGGCCAGAGTTTGATCCCTGGTACTGCAAAGAAAGACAGACAGAAAGGAAGAAAGGAAGAAAGGAAGAAAGGAAGAAAGGAAAGAACAGGTAAGTTTTGCCACCCTTTCTTCTGGGCAGCCAACAGACAGACTTATTCACACAGGCAAGATGGGGGTGAGGGGCTTGCTCACGTGGGGGAGAAGTGTGTGGCTCACATGGTACAGTCAGCTGCCAAAGAATTCATTCTTGAAGCCATGATCCAGTCATGTGCCAAAGGCCTCACCTCGAACACTGCTGCCAGGGAGACCAAGCTTTCAACATACAAAAATTATAAATTTAAAAAGAATGAGATAAGAGAAAGGAAAGCCTGGAAACAACCCGTAGTTTAGAGTTAAGCATAGCACAGATCTGAGGGTGCTTGTAGTAATCTGTCAGCAGTATCACTATGACAATACTTGACAGATAAACATTTAGGCATACTTTTAGAAAATTCTCAACTCTCAAGTGTAAAAACTGAATCTTAAGCTTCCCATAAGGAAAAGTAAGGTATTTACAATTATTTTTAAAATAAGGTGAGGATTGGGCTTTTTATATACAAAACTAAATTATTCCTGGAAAAATGTGAGCACTGGGTATGGGAAGCATACAGAAGGAGTAGAGAGGAAGCATTTTAAAGTTCTCAAGTAGAGAAGGAGGGGGAGGGGCAATAAAACAATCTGACAGTGTCATCTTATTAGGTTAGGGAGTGCAAGTTAAAATACATCATCATGGTAAAAGAATACTTTTGGAAATCAGATGTGGTGGCACACACCTATACTCCCAGCACTTGGGAGGCTGAGGCAGGAAGACTGCCACAAGGTTAAGGCCAGTTTGGGCTACATAGTGAGACTCTGTTTTTTAGTTTTTTGTTTTTGATTTTGTTTTTGAGACGGGGTCTTGCTTTGTAGTTCAGGCTGGCCTTGACCTCACTATGTAGCACAGGTTAGCCTCAGACTCACAGAAGTCCTCCTGCCTCTGCATCTTGAGTGCTGGGATTACAGGCATGAGCCACCACACCCAGCATTATGATATGTGGTACTGGGCATCAAACTCAGGACTTTGTACTTACTAGGCAGACACTGGAACCACTGAGCTGAATCCCCAGCCCAAGACTGTTTGTTTGTTTAAAAAAATAGCTGGAGCTTTGCTTTAAAATATTGGTAACGACATATGCAATGAATTATGTGTACCAGATGATAGTAGTTTCCATTAAGAAAATGAGTCAGAAAGAAAGAAAATAAGTGCAAAAGGGCTGGGAATATAACTCGGTGCAAAGACCCTGAGGTCACTCCTTTCAGTGTCAGAGAGAGAGAGAGGCAGAGACAGAGACTGGGAATGAATGATACAATGAAACTTCCAAACTGGCCAGGGCATAATTGGAATGGATAGCAAGTTCATAAAACTAACAGAAGTAAGGAAATGGGAAAAGAAGAAACATAAGGGTGAAATGGCATCACATAAACAAAATGTGGAAAGAATAAAATCAAGTTAACCACTCATTTAAATGAATGTGAATGGACTTAGTCAAAAGACAAACAATATTAGGGCCGGAGGGTTAGCTCAGTGGTTCCGGTGCCTGCCTCGCAAGCGTAAGGACCTGAGTTCGATCCCCAGTTACCACATATAATGCTGGGCGTGGTGGCTCACGCCTGTAATCCCAGCACTCGGGAGGCAGAGGCAGGAGGATTGCTGAGTTCGCGGCGGCTTGCCTGGGCACCATAGTGAGCTCAGGGCCAGCCTGAACTACAAAGCGAGACCCTGTCTCCAAAAAGCAAAAAAAAAAAAAAAAAAAAGACAATATTAGAAACAGAGTCTTTTTAAACAACAAACCCAACTACATGATAATTTTAAGAAATAAAGAGGTCTGGGAGTATAACTCAGCATTAGGGTGCTTGCCTATCATTCATAAGACCCAGGGTTCCATCCCAGCATGGAAAAAACTGGCTGAAGGATACTGTTTGAGACAAACAAGTAATTTTGTCATGAACTTGCATCTCTTGAACAATATAGTAGCTAGATATATGAGAAAGAAAATGTGGGACAGAGTCCCATGGGACCCCACATTTACAGCTGGGAAGAGAGGAATAAACTGGGGGAGTGGCAGGAAGAAGAAGGGCAGGCAGGTGAGAAATGGTACCATGATCCCTGTGCCCTGGAAGGCCCGGGGACCGACAGGTCAAAACAACCTGAGCAACAGCGCACAGACTGAGTGCACCCAGGGCCAGCCCAGGTCGCCCAGGTCAGAGAAGGTAGGTGGTGCCGACAACACCCCTTCCGTGCGGGGAGGCTGCAGGGTCAAGACCGTCCATTCTCTGGCATCTGCAATTTGTAAGTGATTGTAACTGAGACGTAGTACAGAACTTGGTTCTTTTATCTAAGTGGGAGTTTTGTGGGCTTAGCATGTTGTTAAGAAAAGAACAGCTGCCCAGTGTGTGGGTGACTGTGGAATGCAGCAGAATGTGGAAATAAAAAGAGGGTGCCCATTATTTCCCACTAAAAGATCTATTTAACTTAGACTTTAGAAGTCAGCCCATGTTAAGACAATGTACTATTTCATAGCCACTAAAAATCCCTTTTGCCACTTCTATTGACTAATCAGCAATCTCTGCTTCTTGCCAAGATTTAGTGCTAATTTTAGGGAGATTTTTTTTCCAAAACCCTAAGACCTACAAATGTTTAACATTGGCAAATATAGGTTAAATCCTATTTGTACGACATAAGCTGAACACAGCTTTCGTTTTCGAATCATGCTGAATGTCACAATCAGTACGTTTTTTAAATTGAATTCTTTATTGATACAATTTATATACATCTCACAATCACACATAACACAGGGGAATTTGTATCATTATGACACAAGTTAATTCTCATTTTTACCCACATCCCTACCCACCCACACCTCACCACCCCTATATACATGCTCTTTTATTTTCTTTGAGAATCATATTTATTCCTTCCCCCCATTACATTCCCACACTAAATTTCCTTTAGAAATTTCCCATTCTACAAAAACTGTCATACTTTCTAGAGCTCATTTGCATCTACAGGTGCCCATATCAAAGAGAAGATCCGGTATTTGCCTATCTGTGATCTATTTATTTCACTTATTAGTGTGTCTTCCAGGGGCCTCCATTTGCACATAAGTGAATCAAACTTGTCATTCTTTATGGCAGAATAATACTGCATTTTATTAAAAAGAAATCCACATCAGCCGGAGATTTAGCTCAGTGGTTCTGGCGCCTGCCTGGCAAGCGCAAGGTCCTGAGTTCGATCCCGGCAACCACATACAATGCTGGGCATGGTGACTCACCCCCACCAGCAATCAATACCACATACCACAGTGCCGGGCGTGGTGGCTCACGCCTGTCATCCCAGCACTCGGGAGGCAGAGACAGGAGGATTGCTGAGTTCGAGGCTTGCCTGGGCTACATAGTGAGCTCAGGGCCAGCCTGAACTACAAAGTGAGACCCTGTCTCAAAAAAAAAAAAAAAAAGAAACCCACATCTTCTTTATCCACTCTCCAGTCAATGGGCATTTGGGTTGTTTCCAAGATTGGGCTATCACGAGCTGAGCTGCTATGAACAAGGATGTACAACTGTCTTTCCAATGTGAGTTTTTAAATTCTTATGGGTATATTCCTAGCAGGGGGATAGCTGGGTCAAATGGGACCCCTAGTCCTAGTTTTCTGAGAAATCTCCACACGGATCTCCACAATGATTGCACAAGTGTGCAATCCCACCAACAGTGGAGAAGGGTTCCTTTCTCCCCACAGCCACGCCAGCATTTATTGTTGGTTGATTTTGTGATAGCAGCCATTCTTTGTGGAGTGAGGTGAAATCTCAGTGTTGTTTTCATTTGCATCTCTCGAATGACCAGTGATGTTGAGCATTTCTTCATATGCTTCTTAGCTGCTTTGACTTCTGCCTCTGAGAAGTGTTTGATCATTTCAGATGCCCATTTTTGAATTGGTTCTTTAAACTTAGGGAGGCTGATCAGTTTAAGTTCTTTATATATATTGTAGATAATAGCCCTTTGTCTGGTAGACAGCTAGTAAAGATTTTTTCCCATGTTGTTGGTTGTCTTTTAGCAGTGCCAGTGACTTCTTTTGCTGTGCAGAAGCTTTTCAGTAGGATGAGATCCCGTTTGTTGATTCTTTCTGCTAGTTCTTGTGCTATAGTGGCTTTATTCATAAAGTCTCTGCCTAAGCCAATGTCTCCAAGAGTTTTACCTAACCTGTTTTCCAGCAGACTTATTGTTTCTGTTTTAATGTTTAAGTCTTGTATCCACTGTGAATTTAGTTTTGTGCATGGTAAAAGAGACAGGACTAGCTTTAGCTTTTGGCAGGTTAAAGCCCAGTTTTTCCAGCACCATTTGTTAAAGAGGCTGTCTTTCCTCCATTGGGGATGTTTGGTTCCTTTGTCAAAGATAAGGTGGCTTGGAGTATCCGGGGTTGTTTCTGGATCTTCTAATCTATTCCACTGGTCCTCAGGTCTGGTACTTTGCCAGTACCATGCAGTTTTTATCACAGTGGCTTTATAGTAGAGTTTTAACTTGGGGATTGTAATACCCCCTGCCATGTCGTGGTTGCTTAAAATTGCTTTGTGGAGATCCGTGTGGAGATTTCTCAGAAAACTAGGACTACGGGTCCCATTTGACCCTGCTATACCCCTGCTAGGAATATACCCAAAAGAATTTAAAAACTCACATTGGAAAGACAGATGTACACCCTTGTTCATAGCAGCTCAGTTCGTGATAGCTCAATCTTGGAAACAACCCAAATGTCCATCAACTGGAG
>PVIC010059111.1:0-10203 GCA_004025085.1 Thryonomys swinderianus | reverse complement strand
TGGAGGATTGTTTTCCAACCTTTTATTTTCAGTCTATGGGTTTCCTTCTGAATTAGGTGTGTTTCCTGTATGCAGCAGATTGTAGGATCTTGCTTCTTGATCCAATCTGCTAGTCTGTGTCTTTTAATTGGCCCATTGAGGCCATTGACATTAATAGTTATGACTGATATGGACATATTCAGAGCTGCCATGTTTCCCTCTTCTTGGTTCTTTCCTTCTTTGCTTTTCCCGTTTTCTATTTAGTTTCTTGTTTGCCCCAATGAATCCAGTCTCCTGGGTCTTGTGGGCATGGAATTTTCTGTGTTTTTTCCAAGATGTTCTCTAGGATGTTTTGGAGTGCAGGTTTTGTATTTGTGAAGTTTTTCAGGTGTTCTCTATCATGGAAGTATCTAATTTCCCCATCTATTCTGAAAGATAGTTTTGCAGGATACAACAGCCTAGGTTGTAGGTTGTTTCCTGCAATGCTTGAAATACTTCCCTCCACGTTATCCTTGCGTTGAGAGTTTGTGTTGAAAAGTCTGCTGTGATCCTAATGTGCTTTCCTTTGTAGGTGATTTTTTTTGCTTTTTCTCACTGCTTTCAGTATTTCATTCTTTTGTTGTGCATCTGGAACCTTGATAATTGTATGTCTAGGTGTGGATATTGTTATGTCACAGTGTTTTGGAGTCCCATAGGCCTCATTTATCTGTATGTCCATTTCTTTTCCTGTGAAGTTTTCTGTTGTTATCTCTGACAATAGCTTTTTTATGTCTTTTACACTGTCTCCTGCTTCCTCAGTGACTCCAATCAGTCTTATATTATTTTTCTTTGAGTTATCTAGAAGCTGTTGAATTGATTTCTCATGGCCCCTTGCTCTTTTCCATAGATTATACCTTTCCTGCTCATTGGCTGATATGCTGTCCTCTAGGTCTGAGATTTAGTTCTCTGCTTCATTCATCCTACTTTGCAAGCTTTCATTCTCCTTCATCATTCCCTGGAGCTCTGCTTGAAGCTGTTTAAAAGGTTCCATTGCTTCTGCTATCTTGGATTCTGTCATCTCACCGATCTCTTCTTTAATGATGTCTTTCACTGTGGATAATATCCCTGTTTTGATCTCAGAGATGAGTTCTGTTTTCCATTTTACTAGATCTGCTTTAGTTACCATCTCCAAGAGTCCTGGTGTTTGAGTCTGAGTTTGGCCTATTTCCCTTTTCTCTGAATTTCCCTGTGGGGTGATATTTGTGTCTGGTTTTTTGTGTATTTCCTTGTGTCTACTGTTTTGTTGTTATTAATGCTCTTCTTTGCCTGATGACAGAGCAATGTTTGTTGCAGGTCTCTTTCTATTATCTGGGGTCTTTTGGATGTGGCACTTTCCTGGGGGGTCCTCCTTCAATCTGTAATGACCCTTGAGAGTTCTCAATTCTGACACGTCAAGGGAGGTATTTGAACAGAACCATCACATCATGTTTGTTACCATATACAATAAATGCCAATATCAGTATTAAACACAGTAAATAAGATAAAAAGTTTTGTTAAATTCTATTCTGAAGACTTTGAGCTTATGAGTTACCTCTATGTCCATATGCCAGAGTTTAGAATTAATCAGCAATGTGTATACAACATATAGATCATAAATGTATCCCCCCAAACCCTTTGGGGATAAGAAGTCACTGGGGAATCAGGGAGGTAGGGAGACAGGAGGAGAGTGAAATAGGGTTAGCAGATTTATGAAGAACACCTATACCCTAGAACCTCATATATGCCAGCAGGTAATAGAGGATAAAAGGGCATATGTACAACAGTACCAACTCTATGCTGTAAGACCACTGGAGACTTTGCACACCTTCTTATAATAGTACAGAAGAAGAAATAGAGCAGCCTAAGAGTCTTTTACTTCTGGGTATTGCTTTTGACAGGAAGATAGGAGAGGGTGTGGGGACAAGAGGTGAATAGAGGGATCTAGGAGTAGATGGCAAAATAGAAGCTAGATTACCTCCCCCTTTTATTTTTTATCTTGGCTGGTCTCTCAGTGTGGCTGTAGGAGCGTGCCTCCTATGGAGGGATGCAGGAGATGGCTCCGGCTCCTCTAGGACCTGGGTCCTCACAATGCAGCTCCAGGGTAGGGTTGGGGCTGGGCGGAGGCCCTCAACCCTCCGTGGTGGGGTTGGCGCCCAGTGTCCTACCTGACTCCTCACTGCACAGCTCTGGGTTACAGTGGACCAGTGGGCAGGCTTCAGTCCTCTGCCACCTCTGGAAATGTATGGCGTCCGGTAGCCAAGTTCCCGCCACTCCGGGATACAGTGGGCTGGTGGGCGTCCCTCAGTCCGACTGAAACAGATGGCGCTTGGTAGCTGAGTCCGTGCTGCTCCTGGGTGCAGTGGCCCAGTGCGCGGCCCTCAGTCCACTGGAAACAGATCTATTATTATATTTTTGATGATAGCTATTCTTTTGGATATGATGATATCTCAATATAGTTTTAAATTGTATTTATTTCTCTTTCAGCTACAGATGTTGAACGTTCTTAAAGATATTTATTGGCCATTTGTACTTCTGAGAAGTGTCCAAGATTTTATTGAATTCTTTATATGTTCTAGATGTTAATTCTCTGTCACAGGAAGAGCCGAGAAATTTTTTCCTATTCTGTAGGTTGTCTCTTTATTCTGTTTGTTTCTTTTCCTGTGCAGAAGCTTTGTTTTTTTTTTTATTGGTACATTGAATATACATATCATGATCACACTCAATACTGGGAATTTGTACCAGTATTTAACACGATTTAATTCTCATTTTTTCCCATTCCCCTACCCACCCCACAACCCCACCCTCTAAATACATAACCTTTGTTTCCCTTTTTTAATTTGTTGTGATCATATTTATTATTAGTAATATTTCTTGTGCCATTCAGGTACTGATCATAAAATTCTTGCCTATGCCTATGTCTTCAAAAGTTGTACCTCTACTGTCTTCCAGCAGATTAACTGTTTTTTTTTAACATTTAGACCTTTAATCCATTTTCATTTTAGTTTAGTATATGATGAAATATATGACTCTAGACTCAATGTTCTGCAAGTCAGTGCTCAATATTCCTAACATCTACCTTTCCCCCAGTACGTTTATGGCCTTTTCATCAAAGACCAAATAGCTGAATGTGGCCAGGGTTGTTTCTGCTTCCTCTGTTCAACTCCATTGATCTACATCCCTGTTTTTTTGCCAATATCATGATATTTTAATAATCATAACTATGGTTTAACTCCAAGTCTGGGATTATGATGTTGCTGACTTTTCTCTTGTTACTAAGGATTGTTTTTGCTATTTAGTAGTTCTTGTTGTTCTATATGAATTTTAATATTGTTTTCTCTAGATTTGTGAGAAATGCTGTTGGTATTTTGATTGGGATTGCATTAAATCTATGTACCAGTTTTGGAAGTATAGCCATTTGATTATATTGGTTCTGCTTGTTCCAGAACATGGACTAACTCTCCATCTTCTGATGTCTTCCTTGATTTTTTTCAGTGATGTAATTTTCATTGTAGAGGCTTTTTACTTCCCTGCAATTTCTAAATATATAATAGTTTTGATGCTATTGTGAATGGTATTGTTTTTCTGTTTTCTTTTTCAGTGAGTTCATTATGTATATATAAGAATGCTATTGATTTTTGTGTGTTTATTTTATATCCTGCTACATTGCTGAATTTAGTTATTAGTTCTAGGGGTCTTTTGGTGGGATTATTTGAAGTCTTATAAGTAAAGGATCATATCATCAACAAATAATGACACTTGGACATTATCCTTTCCTATATGTATCCCTCATTTCTTTCTCTTGCCTGATTGCTCTATTTCAAGGACTGTGTTCAACAGAAGTAGTGATAATGTAGGGGTGATAATGTAAGTAGTGATAATGGACATTCTTGTCTTGTTCCTGATTTTAGAGGGAAAAACCTTTCATTTTTCCCCCATTTAATATGATGTTGGCAGTAGGTTGGTCACAAATGGATTCTATCAGATAATAAAGGCATTTTACACCTATTTTCTTCAGGTTTTAAAAACTATGAATGGATGTTGAATTTTGTCAAAGGCTTTTTCTGCATCTGTTGACATGATCATTTGATTTTAGTCCTTGAAAAACTCCATTTTGTGCTTGATGAATTCCATTAGTTTGCATATGTCAAACCATCCTTGCACCCCTGGCATGAAGCCTACTTGATCATGGTGCATGATTTTTTTTTTCTTTTTTGAGACTAGGTCTCACTTTGCAGTTCAGGCTAGCCCTGAATTCACTATGTAGCCCAGGCTAGCCTCAAACTTGCAGCAATCCTCCTGCCTCTGCCTCCCGAGTGCTGGGGTTACAGGCATGAGCCACTACCCCTGGCATTCTTATATGTGGTACCAGGGATTGAACTCAGGACCTTGTACTTGCCAGGCAGATGCTGGAATCACTGAGCTAAATCCCTGTCCCAACACTGAGATTTCTTTATTGATTTTTTGTTTACTTGATCCATGTATTTGTGATAGTGGGGTACTGAGGACCTCCATTATTATTACATTGTTGTTTATTTGATTTTTTATCTATTAGTGTTTGTTTTATGAAGTTGTGTGCAGTGTGGTTTGGTGCATATATTGTAATAAATGTTATCTCTTCATGTTGAATAGTGTTTTTTTAGCCAATAGGGTGATGCCTTTTTTGTCTCTTTTGATTAACTTTGACTTGAAGTCCACTTCGTTTGAAAATAAGTTAACTTTCCCTGATTGTTTTTGGGTTCCCACTGCATGAAATAATATTTGCCAACCTTTGATTTTTTTAGTCTATCAATTTCTTTTTGAGTTAAATGTGTTTATTCTTTATAGCATAGTGCTGGATTTTGTTTCCTGATACATTTTCCTAATCTGCTGAACTGGGTCCATTTATATTAATAGGTATAATTGATAGGTATTAAGTTGTTCCTGTCATTGTACTATTTTCCTGTAGCTGTTTTAATTTCTTCCTCATCTACCTAATTGCTAGCCCTACTTGTTACAATCATTTTATTGGACCTTTTGACATTGTTAGTGTCAGTGTCTCCTAGGATATACTTGGAAATTTTTAGAATGCAGGTCATGAGTTTCTTTAGGTTCATTTTATCATAGAAATATCTTATTTTTCTATCAGTTTTTATAATTAATGCAGGGCATAACAGTTTTCCTTTAGACCTTGAAATACTTCATTTCAAACTGTCCTTAACTTTAAGGTTTATGTTGAGAAGTCTGTGGTCATTCTGATGAATTTTCTTTTGTAGGTGATTTGTTGTCTTCTGCCAGCAGCCTTTAAGATTCTGCTCTTGTGTTGAATTTTTAGTATTTTAATTATTATATGGTGTGGAGTAGCTTTTTTTTGTTTACTGTATCATGCCTATTTGTGGTTCTATATGTCTCACTTTTCTGTTGTCTCTCACCCAGTCTCTGTGGCAGGATAACACCTCGATCCTGGATTAAAACTTCCCTCCTGGGTGTTGGTCTTGTCTTCAATCAGCTCAGTCTTTTGGTTGTCACTTTTGCTTCCCTCTGCTGTAGAGAACCCAGGAATCGAGCTGGCTATGATTTGGTAGTTTGGCTGCTCTCCTTCTGCCTCCCAAGCAAGTCCCATAGGGCCTTAGCTGGTGTTAGCACTGACAGGAGTGGAGTCTAAGGTTCCTCTGGGCTGTCATCTCCCTCTTGGGTCACATGGGGCTGGAGCCTGGGGCTAACAGCAATGTCAGCAGGGGAGGAGCACATATTTCTTCTATCCACCTGTTACATTTTTTTTTTTTTTGAGACAGGGTCTCACTTTGTAGTTCAGGCTGGCCCTGAGCTCACTATGTAGCCCAGGCAAGCCTCGAACTCAGCAATCCTCCTCCTCTGCCTCCAGAGTGCTGGGATTATAGGTGTGAGCCACCATGCCCGGCACTGTGGTATGGTGTATTGATTGCTGGTGAGCGTGAGTCACCATGCCCAGCATTGTATGTGGTTACTGGGAATTGAACTCAGGACCATTGCGCTTGCGAGGCATGCGCCGGAACCACTGAGCCAAATCTCTGGCCCACCTGTTACATCCTTAAAGGCTGTTCTCTGCTTGTTTGGGGATATAGGACTTGATGTGGAGGTAGGAAGAAGAGTTTTACCAATTGGTTCTTCAACTCAGTTCCGCAACATTCAACCCTCTTCCTTTCCTTAGAACCCGCTAACTTCTCTCCAATTTGACTCTACCCAAAATAGCTACTGGGCCCGTTGACATATGGATGGAGAAGATGGTCAGGATTGAAGAAAGTAGAGGACTATACCCACAGTTCCCTTTCTTTTTATTTCATTCCAAGCTCTGTTTGATATTTCTTCAAACAGGTTCAGCAAACTGTCACCACAGAATTTGCTGAGTTAGTTCAGTGGAAATAGTTTGAACTTATATGGGATTTTAATTTCAGCTGCTGACACTTAACCCAGATAGGTTAGAATTTTAATGCTTGTAGCTAAAGGCTATCAGAAAATATCTGGAAGAAAAATCAGTTAAGAAGCTTTCTGCAGAATAAATTGTGAAATAAAAACAAAGGAGTAGTACTTCTGGTTTTCAAGTATAATAATTCATACTTAATATACAATAGTTTAGAAACTTTTGGTGGGAGGTCTACTTTTACTTCTTCCTGCCTAGGCCAGAATGAAGAGAGTGTGAATAAAGGAAAGAGAAAGAAATTGTGCTGGAAGTGCCAATGAAATCTACGAGGTGACAGTACTCCTGAGAGTCACTAAGATTTGTCTGTGCAATTTGGGTTCTGTGTTTTCAGATAGCTCTCAACTGACTAGACTGAAGAATTTGTCCCAAATAACATTTCCATGGAGGATAAGGCAGTCCTAGTGGGAGGCCAGTGGAGGAAGGGAAAACCCATCCAGAAGGTTCTCCTCTAGGTTGCTAGGTGTATGAGGACGAAAGACAGGCAGAAACCTCTGTGCAAAACCAGAAGGGTTAGGCTCTCAGGTTTCTTGTCTTTATGCATTCTTAGGTGTCCACGGTGGGTTGTCTGCCTTTCTGAACACAGCCAGTGCCCTGTTGGCTTCCAAATATGAACACCTAGAGATGTTCCTGAAGGCACCTCTGGCTTTTGGCATCAAGAATAAGCCCACACCAAGAACAGGTCAGAAATATGAGAGAATTAACTCCTTCGCACTCCTCTGCCTTCCACCATGAGTGAGGTTAGTTGTCGGGTGAGGACACCAGCTTCCTAGCCATTTGGGAGAGACAACTTGTTGTTTTGTAGAGTTTCCCAGTAAGACTGAGCTCCATTTATTGTCTGCCTTCCCTGCCTAGTCTCAAGGCTCCCTCCTCTCCTGGTGTTCCTGGGATCATCTCCCAAATACAATACTGGCACTTGAGGTCTGGCCTTCACAGTCTGCTGGGGACCATGTGGCTAGCACAAGACAAATATTTGTAGCCCAAATGGCTTTGTACTAACACGATAAAGCTTCAGACACTATTCTAACTGCTAGGTGCAGCACAGCCATCAGGAACTCATCTGTAGTTCTGGCAGGGCTATTTTTTGTCTGTGGTTGACCAGGTGAAGGGCAGAGGTACTGGATTCTAGGGGAAGTGCTTAGGGATTTTATATGTCTGCTAGGTCTCAGTTTTTTTTTTTTTTTTTCAAATTCAGCAAAGGGTCTGGGGAGAGGTACAAAGATAGTAAATCTCAGCCTTTCCTCCTAGTAGTTCACAATACTGAGGAGTGAGAGAGACAAGTTTTCAAATATTTCCTATCATGGCAGAAGGAACAGAAGCAACAAGACTTCTATAATTTGAGTGTTAATCACCACGGATTTTGTTAAGCATATGAGCTGTTAATGTGAGGCAATTGCGAATGAATGGGAAACAGAAATTGCTTTCCCTAAATGACACTATTGCAAAAAGCAACTTATCAATCATAAAAAATAATAAAGCCACAAAGGTTCATATTCAGAAGCTCTACATTAAGTTACTGTTAAGGAATGAGTGGCAGAAATGCAGATTGAGAAGTTTATTCCTCCAGCGTTCTATTCAAAAGAAACTACATTATTTTAGAGAAACAGATCAAAGGAAGCTGCATTATTTTAAATTATTGTTATTATTAATAACAATACTTTGAATTCATATAGTACCTTTCTTCTGAGGAGCTTGAGGCATCTCACATATATTATCTCATTTATCTTTTATAACACCCTAGTGGGAATATGTATTATTAACTTGCTATTGCCATGGGACTGCATTTTTACAAATTCACTTTCCTGGGACTGAATGGAGCTGCATCACCATAGAAGCAGATGTTGGCTAGAGGTCACCTGCAACTCACCACCAAATGCGAGTACACTGTAATAGCTCATTGGTCTTACTTGTTTTGGAAAACCATGTTGCTTCTTTCTGCCTCAGTTTATAGGGTAATGAGTTAATCAGCTTAGTTGATGTGAAATCAACCTTTCACCGTAAAAAGAAAAATAAATAGAAAAATCTCATGTATAGTTAATTACTACAGAGAGAGTTAGCTAGTCATGGCTAAATACTGACAGCATTTTCAGCAGGAAAAGGTTATATAGTGAACTTTCTCCACTACCCACTTTTAAAAGTGGGGGATCTCCACTTACCAACTGGATTAAGTCTTAGCTGAAAGGTAAATTCCTTTGTCAAGTCAGGGAACACTCTGTCCAGTCATTATTTGTAGTGTTAAAATCCCATTTCCATAATGCCCAAGAGGAAAATTTAGATATGGCTTTTCTCATTAACTTGGAACACTACAAAGTTCATCCATGACTTCTTCTCCATAAATTACTCTCTAGTAATGTTTGCCAGAAATACTAAAGAAAAAAAAATTCTGTTTTCCGAGTCATATCTGAGGAGTAGCAGGAGCTGTCTGAGAAGCTTTGAGGAATAGGAGGAGTTCTTGTCATCTCTGGGTATGAGGATAAGTTGCAAAGTGAAGTGCCTCTGTGCACTGGGGAGGAGAATCACCCTTTTCTTTCCCAGTAACTTGTGGGCCTTTTTGGCTTTAGTCTTTGTTGAGGCCTTCGGGATATTGGTAAACACCTCATTAAACATACAAATGCCTCTCACTCAAACATGGTAAAAAATCAAGGTCAAGGGAAGCTTGTTAACCCTGAAATACTGTCAAGTGGTACAGTCTCAATTTGGGGCCACTATTTTAGGAATATATAACTGCTGTATTTCCACTTTGTAGAAAGTTCTGTGTCCTTTACAAATTTCCTTTAACTAAAAGACCTATTGAGACCATGGGAATGGTCACCTTGTGAAATGTAGCAGAGGAAACGGAAAGCTCACAATTGTTTCATTGCCTGTTTGAATATAGTTAGGTCCTTTGTTGGTATAATCTCAACTGTTTTCTCCCATGTCTGATTATTGGAGGTGCCCCTCTTCCAGTCTCACACCAGGGTTCCTCCTGTACTTGGGCAGGCAATTTTTCAATGTTCATACCAGGTCTCTCACTAGCCTTTAAACAGATAACTTTATAAGCATCATATTTTCTTTTCAGTCACCTCACAGTTGTCTATAAAAATGATTAAGTGAATCTGCTCCTTTAAGTTTTTTTGACTTAATAGAGCTGTCTCCTGTTTATAAATCCATTCCTATAATCGAACACATCTGGCCATCCTTGTAGCCTCTTAACTCCCAGCAGCTACCCAAACTGTAAATAAAGGGCCCCTGTATACTTAAACATCCTTTTCTGCTGTCGAAAAGCATATGTTTTATACAAGCTATGAAAATAGAGCATAAGGAAAAAATAGGCAAGGTAAATAAATAAGAATAATACATATGTCAGTGCTTGAGACATAGTAGGTATGCTGTAAATATGTAATGAATACAGTTTAAAAAAAAAGTATACCACAATGGTCAAGACTTTTTTACCCACCTTTTTCCAGAGAAGTGATGGTTATGATATATCTAGGATAGTGGTAAAGGACTCAAAAAGAATAGTAATAATCTGTGGGCTGATATAGTATCACATAAACAAGAGTGTTCCCGTGTGTGTGTGTGTATGTGTGTGTGTGCGCAAGTGCATGTGTTCTGGCCTCTCTCCTTCTTACAAAAGTCATTGGTATTCAATCATGGGGGCTTCACATTGATAATCTCATCCAGTTCTAAAGATGCAGGGCTCAGAATTCTCCTACAATGAAAGCAGAGCGTTGATGTCCCAAAGGCACAACTTTTTTTTTTTTTTTTTTTTTTTTTTTTTTTTTTTTTTTGTT
>PVIC010059110.1:0-10200 GCA_004025085.1 Thryonomys swinderianus | reverse complement strand
TCTTTCTTTCTTTCTTTCTTTCTTTCTTTCTTTCTTTCCTTCCTTCCTTCCTTCCTTCCTTCCTTCCTTCCTTCCTTCCTTCCTTCCTTCCTTCCTTCCTTCCTTCCTTCCTTCCTTCTTTCTTTCTTTCTTTCTTTCTTTCTTTCTTTCTTTCTTTCTTTCTTTCTTTCTTTCTTTCTTTCTTTCTTTCTTTCTTTCTATGGTCTCATTTTGTAGTTCAAACTGGCCCTGAGCTTAATATGTAGCCCAGGCAAGCCTGGAACTCAGCAACCCTGCTGCCTCTGCCTCCCAAGTGCTGGGATTAGAAGACTGAACCACCATGCCCAACATTGTGGTATGTGGTACTTATTGCTGGTGGGAATGAGTCACCATGCCTGGTATTATATGTGGTTACTGGGGACCTTGCACCAGGGACCTTGCACTTGCTAGGCAGGTGCCAAACCACACTGAGTTAAATCTCTGGCCCTTAGTGCTTTACTTTTTAAAAAAGAAAAAAAGTATAAATATAAGTTGAAACTCTATTTCAATCTTTTCAACATTGAATTTTTTTATCCTTTCCTTGCTAAACAACTATTTTGAATCAGTCTACCTATGTATCTATCTATCTACACATCATCTACTTATGTATCTTTGTGCATTCACCTTTGGATTTTTTCTTCGTGTTTTTTGGTCAGTTTTTTATACCTGTATATGACTAATATACTTTTATAGAAAATCTTTGTTAAAGTTCTACCCTAATTAAAAATAAACAAAATACACATATACCAACACATCTTTCTGCAAGAAAACTATGAAATTAAAAATCAAACCAAGGTGTGATGTCAGTTTTTCCTGCTTGATTTGTAAGCTTTTACGAGTTTGTTTATAAAACAAAGCAGAACTCTCCTACCATATTTATGATTGTGTCAGTATCTCCCATAATTATTTCTGCTTTTCTATTTTGAAGTTATATTGTTAGAGGTATACATATTCATGGTTATAACATTTTTTAGTGCATTGTTCCTGTAAGGATTACATTGTGTCTCCTAATATCTTTATTCATGATTTTGCCCTGAATAAGTTCTCCTAGTAGTTAGAGGTTTAAAAATTTACTAGTCTTTTTTTCAATATTATTTTCTATTTTTAACCTTCTTGTTTTTCTTTTTTTGAATTTCATTTATCTTGTTTTCATTGTATTTGCTCCATTTTTTTAGGTATTTTATTTGAACAAAGCTCATGTTATTTTAACTCTACTTAAAAAAACTATCTGTGAAATAGAAAACTTTCAGAGGGGAAAGGAGGTAAAGCAGGGAAAAAAAATTTGATGGTTAAAAAAAGGAAGCAACGCTTATGTATATAGGGGGCAGGAGGGTTGCAGAGTGACCAGGGGAATAGGAAAAAATGAGAAGTAAGTTGTATCATATACAAGTACAAATTCTCAATGTGGAGTGTGATCATGATGTATATATAAAATGTACCAATAAAATTAATTTAAAAACTGTACCTGAACTTTGATAAGGATTGTTTAGTATTTCTATGATTTATAATTCCCATCATTTCTTTAATCCATAAACTGCTAGATTTTGGTTTTAGATGCCAGAAGTCAGTGGTAGAAGATATATTATTATTATTGAAATAATTTTTCTTATAAACATTGAGATGATTTTGATCTCTAACTCAATTCTACTGTGATTAGAGAATTTATATTCTATGGGATTGATTCTTTTTCTTTTTTTTTGAGATAGGGTCTCGCTTTGTAGTTCAGGCTGGCCCTGAGCTCACTATGTAGCCACGAACTCAGCAATCCTCCTGTCTCTGCCTCCCGAGTGCTGGGATTACAGGCGTGAGCCACCACGCCCAGCACTGTGGTATGTAGTGTTGATTGCTGGTGGGTGTGAGTCACCACGCCCAGCATTATATGTGATTACGGGGGATTGAACTCAGGACCTGTGCTTGCCAGGCAGGCACAGGAACCACGGAGCTAAATCTCTGGCCCTGGGATTGATTCCTTAATCTCTACATTTATGACACAGTGTCTGAAAAATTTCTTTGACTATTCAGTATATAGCACCAAGATAAGCTTTTGCTTACTGGGAAACAATTCTTTAAGTTGAAGCTTTTAATTATCCCATTTTAAGTTTTTTTCTTTCTTGAGTTTTTTTACTATTTCCATTCCTAAAGGAAATTCATTAAAAATGTTCCACCTTACTGTATTTCTTTGTACCAGTTTTATCCTATATAGTGTTTTTGTCTGAATTCTCCTTTTTCCCAAACACTTGTATTGGTACATTTGGGAAAAATGCGAAGTGTTTCTTTCCTTTTGAAATTTTTAAGTTCAAACTTTCTCTCATAATTTAAGCATGTACCTTGCAAAGATTAATTACTTTTAAAAATAAAATCCAAAATATAGTAATGCTTTTAATAGATTAATTTTATATTTATTTTGAACACTGCTAGTATTGAATTTCACTTTTTCATCTTGTTTTGTGTTATTTTTCATCATTTTTATGTTGCCATTTATTTATTTATTTATTTATCTGTCTTTTTATTTATTTATTTATTGGCACCAAGGATCAAACTTGGGTCCTTGTGCTTCTAAGGTAAGCACAGTACCACTTGAGCTAAATGCTTGGCGCTACTCCCTTTCTAACCTTTCATTTCATATCTCCTTTGTATTATACATTTTGAAAAAGATCTGTGTTTTTCTTCATCAACTTAAAAGTTAAAAATTATGCTTTTAAAATTTTCCTTTATTAAAAATATTGATGAACAGAATTATTTTGGATACTTTCTTAACACTGAGACCCAATACCTGACACCCACAACTCTAATGCTGAAAGGTTTATTTTTGCTCAGTTTGTAGCAATTCCTGTCTGTACCATAATTGGCTGGGCAGCTTGGCAGAGAAAAATTAGCTTGTGACAACACAGGGGAAACAGAGAGTGATGGGGAGGAGGGAGGAAGATGTACCCTTCCAGCCCTGCCCTCCCGTTGATCCGCTGCTCCGTCAATGGACTAATTCACTGATGAGGACCTTGTGTTCATTATCCAGTCACCTTCTCAAAACCCCACATATGAGCATATAAGTGTTTGGAGGACATCTATACACAAACCATGATATTCTACTCCTGGCCTTCAAATGATTTATGAGAATTCATTTATGCCAAATGCATTTAGTCCATCTCTACAAGTTGCCAAATCCTAACAATTTTAGCATTGCCCAAAAGTTAAGTACAAAACTTAACTTTTGGGCAATGGGGTTCAAGGTAAACTTTTTTTCTGTGCACTCTTTTAAAAATAAAAAAGTATCCTAAACATTGCCCACATACAAAGTCATGGGATAAACATTCTCATTCCCAAAGGGAGAAATATGGGGCTAGACAAGAATGGAAACCAAAGCATGACTGAAATCTAGCAGGGCTAACATTAAATTTACATTCAGCACCTGCACAGTCTGTTGTAAGATGTGAATGCTAAAGGCCTTCAGTGGCCCTGTGTCTATGGCACTGGTGCTGATTGTAGGCCTCATAGTTTCTCTCCTGGGCTGGCTTTGCTCACTGCTTGCATCTTTTCCTCAGATATTCCATGTTCCTGGCTTCTCAAACTCTGAAATCTTCAGTGGACTTTCTGCTTCACACTCAGCTTCACATACTGCTTTTCAGGGGGCACAATGCTGTCTCTTGAGCTTTCGTCTGAAATCTGAATGAAAGCTTCCCTGACCCCATAACTCTTGCATTTTCTATGCATGTAAAACCAGTACCATGTGTATGACATCAAGTTTTGCCACTAGTTTGAGCACTAGCTGAGCCCTTTTGTATCTTGCTAATTACTGCATAGGCCTCTTGAGTGCCTGGATGCCTGAGCACAGTGAACTGAATTCTGGGGGATCTGTTCTCATTCCCTAGGCAGTTGTCATGTTGGAGCACAATTGCACAGGGTTCTCTCTACAAAGCAAAACCTTTCACTTGTCCCCATTGAGTCAGCAAAAGATGGGATCCTTCTGGTTCCTCTGTGTCCTCAAGGCATCCTTACCATTGTTTAGGCCCAAAGTACTTGGCTTCTTTTTACTGCTAATCTTTTTAGCAACCAAGTCCTGCTCCTTATTTACAACTCTACATTTACTGGAATTTACTTTCTGGTCAAATGCAAATCTTGTAAAATCATTCAGCTATGCCATTTGCTCTGATTCTTTTCAGGGAGCTGGCTAAAAGCTTCTAACAATATCCATGCCATGGCCTCAATATTAGGCTTTGTTCAGATTTCTCTTCCAGATGAATCTGACTGCTACTCTTAATCTCAGACTCCTACAGAGTCTCAGGGAAAGAGGCAAAATGCAGACAGTTTTTCTGCTGAAATGATAGTTGGAACTACATGACTAGGAGTCTATCTGTGAATGGTGTCCTTGTTTGTAACTGAAACCTCTTAAACCTGATCTTTCCAACTACATTACTGTCCACATTCTGCTTTTCTGAACTCTGACCAGAAATCTTCCACCAATTTTGGCTCCCAACTCTATAGGATTACTCCTCTGGCCAGTATTTCCATACCCTTCCAAATTCTTCCTACAAAGCATTTCCAAAGGTTTCTGAGGTCTTGCCCCAGCAATGACTCCACTTCACTAGTACCAAAATCTGTCTCAGGGTTTACTAGAGGAATGGATTAGATGTTGATATAGATGGTATAGATATAGATATATAAAGGGTAGATGATATGTAACTGGTATATAAGGGTATTTACAAGGTCAACTTACAATGGCCACCTGCAAGCTCTGGTGTGTAAAACGTCTAACTGTGTGCTAGATAGAGAGAGGATCCAGTCAAAATTCAAAGTCCTGGAGCTCACCGGAGAGTCCTGTTGGTGCCTGTCTTGGGATAGCCAGAGGGTTTGAGCTTTAAGGCTGAACAGTCTGCACTGGAAGTGTAAAGACAGATGTACCAAAGAGTTGGAAAAGACAGTTCCTCCAAAGAAACAACAGATGTGACCTTTTTTCTTTTCCTTCTTATTCTATCCAGGTTATAAGTCTATTGATTGTGTCTTCCCTCTTCAGTAAACCAGTCATCCAAACACACCCAGAACTGTGCTAAACTAATTTACTGGTGTTTTTTATTCAAGTTGGCACCACGATGATCACAAATATACAAATAGAAAAGAGCACATGACAGAAGTGAATTATCACAAAAAGAACATTCATGTAACTGCCATAAAAATAAGATATTTCCAGTCTTTAAGAATTACAAAGCATAAATGCATCCAAAAATACATTTTCTCTAGCTTTATTGAGGCATAGTTGATAAAGAGAAATTGAATGTATTTATAACATACAACAATCATGTATGTTTTGACTTATAATGAAATAATTATCAAAATATAAAATGAATCTTTAATTTTATTTTTTATATTGTCTAAAGTTATGCAACATCTCTGTACTTTCCTAAATGAAGTGAGTACCTTTGCAAAACAAAGTTATGTATCACTCTCATTTTCCTTGATTTTTTATATCATGTTTGAAGATTTTGTAGTCAGTAGTTTATATAAATTTAGCAATTGCATCTCATTTGCTTTGTTTTTTCTTATTAAAGTACATCTTTTTGTATTTGTTCATTATCAATTTATGAAAAATAAATTTTAAATTTATTTTATCCTTGAAGACATTTTTACTTCCTGTTCATTTGAATGATTTATCTAGAAACAATGTTCTAATTTAATAATTGTTGTCTTCAGCCTTGACATTTTTCTCCCATCTTCAGTTGTTTTTATTAATAATGTTAAGTCTACTCAATGAAGGAAATGTGTCTTTTCTATTTTCAAGACTATTTCTTTATTTTTTGCTATAATATTTTCCCTGTTTTCAGTATGATGCATCACCCTTTCCCTGGCTGCACCTATGGCCTTGTGTTTGGAACATAAATTGCAGAATAAATCCTGTTGGCTCGCATTGGAAGCATAGAGACATTGCTCAGTTTTCTATGATGGAGAATGGAATCTGGGAGCCTGATTGCTTCTCATGCAGATTTCCAGCAAATTCTTCCCTATCTAGAGACTTTATACTTTACATTCTGCCTGCGCTAGTTCCTGACCTAGTCTCACCTAATTTAGCTTGCTTCCTTTTGGCATATAAGTCTGAAAGGTATCTGAGTTACTAAGTCATATATCGATAAACCATCTGCTTTCAGTCTCTCAATATTTAGATATTTCTTCTCTACTGTTACCTCCTTTCCTTTTTTGTTTGGGTTTGAAGGCTTATAAATATTTTAAAAATGCTTTACAGTAATTTTGGAGGGTGATCCCTGGAGGTTTAATGGATGAATGCGTATATTGAATCTTCTGTGTTTAAACAAAAATCCTTTCTATTAAGATTTTACAGACATTGGAAATTCTATTAACAGAAGATAGAGTCCTTCATTTCATAATTAGAAATATTCCAGGGAGACATAGCACATTAACTTATAATTATAAATGGCTGTTATGCTTTCTTTTTTATAATTGACCCTCAATTCAGAATTAATTGCTTCCATATCTCTGCTGCTTCACATCTTTATGGGTTCTGGTCATCAGACGTCTGTTATGAGACTGGATTAATCTGGGCTGTGTCCTGTGCACATTTTCATTTGAGGATATTTAGTACCTGTCACATTCCCTGGTATAAAAAGTTTGCTAAATAAATCCTTCTTCAATAAAATTGAATAGTTTAGAATCTGAATTTATACCGAAATTTTCAGTTATGACGAGCATTTTTTACCTTGTGGTGAGAAATCTGAAGCAGATGTTCACTGTTACCCAACTTTTTTCTCAGATTAATCACATGATTTGATGAATTATCTGATTTAGAAAACTGGTTGTAAGAAGATTAAAAGTTCAAGTAATGATAAAATAACACTCTCATTTTTTTTTTTTTTTGAGACAGGGTCTCACTTTGTAATTCAGGCTGGCCCTGAGCTCACTATGTAGCCCAGGCAAGCTCTGAACTCAGCAATCCTCCTGTCTCTGTCTCCTACATGCTGGGATTATGGGCATGAGCCACCATGCCCAGCCTCATTTTTTTTTTACTAATTCTTTTATTGCTTAAGGTGCTTCCATAACCATAATTACAAAGAAAACACTTCCCAAATTCTTATACTTTTGGAAAATTGTAATATCCATTTCTTTTGAAGAATACAAAACTGGATGGAATAATCATTAGATTGGGAAAATAAAATGAAATTTATTTATGTAATGTTATTTTATGTAAAAGTATCAGGAACAAAAAAAAAAGACTAGAAAGACCTTTGAGGAATAAGGAAGTGTGCCACAATCGCATACCAGTTGCCGAAGTACAGGCTTGAATTTCCCGTATCCCTTTGTCCCTAAGGAATTCAGTCTTGTGGCAGTTAACATATCTTTATTTCCTGAACAGAAATAGAAAGGGCTTGGGCTAACATACTGTCTTCAGAAGTGGCATGTGTGCTAGACTTACAGCCTACATGGATCCTACAACTCTTCACCCAAACTCATCTGAAAATGGTGCCATCTTTAAGTTATCTCTTCTAAAAATTTAGTTGGTAAAGGGACTTTTTCTAACGCATATCAAAGAGTTGCTATTTATTAGCAATTGCTGAGTACAACTATGAGTATCCTAGAACTTTATAGTTATACAGATATTTGATAAGAGTCATCAGCAAAGGGAGATATAATTAATTTTGCTTTTCTTTTGATAAATTCTGAGAATTTTTAATTTCTCCTCAAAGAAATGGGAAGCCTAGGGATTTGGGTGGGATTGGGGTTTCAGGAGACTGGAATTGTATGGATCTGAAAATGATTCGGTTCTGTGCCTATGAAATTCAGAACAAAGTGAAATGAAAACAAGGAAATCTCAGTTTAAATAAGGAAACGATTCAAAAGAAAAGTGGCCCAGAGCGAGAATCTGATCTATGCAAACGAGTACTACAAGGTTGGAAACCTAATGTTGATTCAGATTGAAAAGAATGACTGTGCATTGAATGGAAATTATTTATCAGGGATGTCAACATAGAAGTTGCCCTGCATTCATTGATATTACAGTTCAGTTCTGAACTATTCTCATAGAATGGTTTTTGACATGCATTTAGGTGAGGTGAGCATTTTAAATGCATTAAAAGAAGTTGAAGTTGTAAATAAATCATTCTGCCATCTAAAACTGCCAACAAAGTGTCCCGTGAAAGTTGTGGCCTGGTCAGCATTCAACAGACACGGATTTTAAGTTTGCAGCAGAAACATTCCATTGTGTTGTAAATGGAGGAGATCAGAAGAAAATTCTTCCCTCTCAGAGAAATCAAATTCATCATAATCCTAATGCTAGGGTTGACACCTGTGAATACTTAGTAGCCTTTCAAATGTGACTCCCTTGGTTATGGAAAGAGCTGTCAGTGTCTAGTCTGAGCTATTCTTTTTTTTTTTTTTTTTTTTTTTTTTTTGAGACAGGGCCTCTCTTTGTAGTTCAGGCTGGCCCTGAGCTCACTATGTAGCCCAGGCAAGCCTAAAATTTAGCAATCCTCCTGTCTCTGCCTCCCGAGTGCTGGGATTACAGGCGTGAACCACCACGCCTGGCATTGTATGTGGTTATGGGGATCGAACTCAGGACCAGGCACCAGAATCCCTGAGCTAAATCTCTGGCCCTGAGCTATTCTTGTATAAGCTGTAGGACAGCAGAGCCATTGCAGGCTTTGCAACACATTGTGGCTGTGCTGACTTGCCAGTGAAAGAGATGAGGGAAGAAAATGAGTACTGTTTCCTTCTCTGAAGAGTAGACTGAAAATACCCATCATGAAGGTGGGACCTGAGAGCTTTCTGAGGCCTGCTGATGGAACGAACCCTAGAAACTCCTTTCGTGTGCACAGCTTGGTGGAAGGAGTCTTTATCATTGCCTTAAGACTTCCTGCAGAACACCAGGTTTTATTTTATTTTAATTTATAATTGATTTTATCAGTATATTTTATATACACATCATGATCACATTCAACATTGAGAATTTGAACCATATATGACACAATTTAATTCTCATTTATTCCCATTCCCCTCCCCATCCTACAATCCCCCAATACCCTGTATACATAAGCTTTGCCTCCTTTTTCTTACCATCACATTTTTTCTTTCCCTTCTTTACTTACTCCTCCCCGCTTTTCCCTTTGTGAAATAGAAAATATTCAAAGAACACCAGGTTTAGAGAAGGTACCAACAAAATCTCGTCAACTTTTGAAAATGACAGTCAGAGATTCATACAAAAGACAGAGAAGTTAAGGACAGGTTATTCCATTTTCTAGTACTTACACATCGTCAAAGAGTGACATCTTAGCAATTAAGAGGATAATGTAGCATTCTCCAATATGGAACCTACTTTCACAATTTTCGTGATTTAAAAAATGGGGTTATATTTTGTCTAACTGTATCATTCAGCCATTTCAAGTGTAAAATTAAGTGGTTTTTAATATATTCACAAAGTGGTATGATCATTCCCATTATCTAATTCCAGTACATTTTCATTACCCCAAAAGAAAGCCATTTGCAATCACTGCCCATTTTCCCCTTCTCTTAGCCCCTGGCCATCATTAATGTACTTTTCGTCTCTGTGGATTTTCCTATTCTGAGCATTTTATAGAAATATTCTCATAATGTCTATTCCCTTCTGTGCCTACCTTCTTTCACTTAGCATAATATTTTTAAGGTTCATCTTGTTGAATATGTTAGTACTTTATTTTTTCCCACAGCTCAATAATATTACACCATATGAATATACAGCCTTTGTTTATCCATCTATCTGTCCAAATCTGGCTTGTTTTCACGGTTTGGCTTCATGAACAACCTCTGCCTTTTCTTTTGTTTTTCTATTCTCCATTTCACTTATTTATTTTCTTTTTTTTACTTTTTTTTTTTTTTTTTTTTTTTTTTTTTTTTTTTTTTTTTTTTTTTTTTTTTTTTTTTTTTTTTTTTTTTTTTTTTTTTTTTTTTTTTTTTTTTTTTTTTTTTTTTTTTTTTTTTTGCTTTTTTGGAGACAGGGTCTTGCTTTGTAGTTCAGGCTGGCCCTGAGCTCACTCTGGTGCCCAGGCAAGCCGCCGCGAACTCAGCAATCCTCCCGTCTCTGCCTCCCGAGTGCTGGGATTACAGGCGTGAGCCACCACGCCCAGCATTATATGTGGTAACCGGGGATCGAACTCAGGTCCTTACGCTTGCAAGGCAGGCGCCGGAACCACTGAGCTAACCCTCCGGCCC
>PVIC010059109.1:0-10199 GCA_004025085.1 Thryonomys swinderianus | reverse complement strand
AGCAATCCTCTTGTCTCTGCCTCCCGAGTGCTGGGATTACAGGCGTGAGCCACCACGTCCGGCATTGTGGTATGCGGTGTTGATTGCTGGTGGGCGTGAGTCTCCACGCCCAGCATTGTATGTGGTTTCCGGGGATTGAACTCAGGACCTTGCGCTTGCGAGGCAGGCGCCGGAACCACTGAGCTAACCCTCCGGCCCAGGCTATTTATTTCTTAAGAATTCATTAAGCTATTCATGTGTTTTATGCTGTTTTGTCTGTCACTGTTATAGTTTGCCATAAAATATTTTTAAAAGGACAGAAAAGTTAGAAATATTTCAGTCATAATAATTTTGGCTAAGGGACAATTTTCTTACCTGATCAGATTGAATAGTTATTTTTATCAGAGAAGCTCTCATCAAGGAATTACCATGAAGCTACCACCTGGCTCCTGTGCGTCCTTCTTTCGTGTTTGTGCACAGGGAGCTTTTTGAGGGATCGATGCATTAGTGCTTTGATTTTATTGGGATTGATGCTTTGGATGAAAACAGCCTTTAGGATCTTCTGTCGCTCTACAGCAGAATGGAAGCATCACTTGTTTTTGGTTTCTTTTTCAATTAATTAAATATTTAATTTGATTTTCCTGTTCTCTGTACTTTTTGGCTCTCGGCTTCATAAGAGAAATGTCAGCTTCCTCCACTGACAGTTTCTCTTAGAACTGATAATTAGATGTGGCATTTCAATTTCAACATGGGGAGGAGTGACCCTTAAGTCTCATAGAGCAAGAAGACTGCAGATGTCATCTGGTCTAATCGGTTTGTGTTACAGAATAGGAAACCAAGTCCCAGAAAAGTGAAAGATTGTCTGAGGCCTTACACAACAGGGCTGGTACCCTGTGTACCAGGGCAGGCAGTGAGGTGTGTTTTATGGTCTCCCTCCCTTCTCTCCTTTAGGGAACGGACAGAACAGTATTTCTAGGCATGTTGTTGTGGGGTGTAGTGAGAAAGTACTGGTGTGCTGGGAACTGATGTGTCTGTTAAAGTTCAGTGGGCAAATGGAAAACTTGATTCCCTTTAATGAGGCTGTGCCTTAGTCGCTTTTCTTTAGGACAAAATATCTGATACCCTCAACTTAAAGGAGGTGAGATTTAGTTTGGCTCACATTTTAGTATATAGTTGGCTGGCTCTAGAGCAGGACAGCATGGCGGAGCACGGAGGGAGAAAGCTGCCCACCTCATGGAGGCCTGGAAATGGAGAGGAGACAGCAAGGAGTCAGGAAGGGAGATACACTCTTCCAGGTCATTCCCATAATTCCCTGTCACTTTTGATCAGACTCCGTCCCCTAACAGCGCAAGATTACTAATGGAATAATCCATTGATGGGTATGGTGCCCCCATGATGCAGTCACCTCCCCAAAGCCCCACTTCTGTGCACATGAGGCTCTGGGGGAAATCTAGATATAAACCATAACAGGTCATGATCTAGTCAATGTGAGGTCTGTTTCCACCCTGAGGAGTTAAGGAGAGGGGGTTGTGAACTCAGTCCTATAATTTATGTGCTCCTTGCATACCTTGAGAAGGGGCAGGTGACTGGCCAGGGCATTCTCATGAGTTGTGATGCTGTGGGGAAAATACTGAATATTTTCTCCTCCAGTATGAAACATTTACTCATTTATCAAACTTGGGGCAAGCATGGGGAGAGTTTGGCTGTTGTCACTCTGCCATCCTTTCAAGTCCTCCACTTATTCCTGTACCCTCCTGCTCAGCAAATGATCTCTTTTCACATCCCCTCATCTCATCTTCTTCAGCTCCATTTGGGATATGCTTGCATTTCCATTTATTTGACCCTGGAAAATATGTTTGGTCTGAAACAGCCCTGTTTTCTCTCTCCCTCTCTGCGTTGGTGTACGCTCTGAACATCTTCCGTTCAAGCCATTACAGGAGCCTTATAACTCTTCTTCCTGTCACTGCCTTGCCTTCTCAAATCCGTTATCTGTTGTGTCTTAGATTATTCTTAAAAACCAGACCCTGTGTAATTGGGGCCTAACCTCTCTCTCTCTTGTTTGTGTGTCCTCTGTGCCATTCTGAAACTTGGCCTTGAACGACCCCATTTCACAGTTGCCAAACTACTAGTCTGGGAATGTTTGTCTGGCCTTTGTTTGTCTGCTGAGCACAATGGTACTCACCTCTCTTTTGAGACTCTGTAGGTCCTGTCCCTGTTGTCCCTTAGTGAGCAAAGGAAGCTCTTTCTTGTGTGTCACTCTGGGCACCTCTGAAAGATACTCCAGTTTCTTTCTATTGTCTTCTTTAATTTTGTCCATTTCCAACACCTAGCACAAGGGCTGGCCCATAGATTCCCAGTGCAGATACTCCAAAGGAGGCCATTACAGCATGCCGTGGGCCAGAGGGTGTTTCAGCCCTGTGTTTAGAGAAAAGAGGGCTGTCTGGGCTAGGTGACCGGGGTTATCTGTTGAATTAGGATCTCAGAACCAACTGCAGATGAATGCAGTGCCTCTGAGTAGTGGCCTGAGCACTAGGCCACCTTGAACAAACAGATGAGATCCAGTAGAGGATTCAGAGCAGCAGGGGTCAGGTGGCAATGGCACCTCAGCCAGGTGGTAGAGCCTGAAGCTCTAGAGCGATGGTGGTGAAGCTGTGGCACATGTGCCACGGCCAGCTGTTTGTTATCACTGAAAGCTCTGAAAGGTTAACTTTTATTGAAAAATCACTGAAGAGTAGCTGAGCACTTTTTTCCCTGTGGGAGGTGGGTTTGATGGAGACTGTTGGAAGCAGGTGAGTGGGCTGGATTGGAAGTGTTGTGGGACTGAGGGCAGCAGGTGACAAGCAGAGGGGCACAGGGGTGAGGCACATAGGCAGGGAGGGTGCCTGTTGGATGACAGTGAGGTGCTGGAGGCCATGCAGTGAGCTGGCTCCCTCATGTGTCGAGGCATGAGGGGGGCCCGTCTCATCCTCCCTGACTCGCTGCGGAACACTGCTCGGTTTGCAGCCCAGGATCCAGGAGCAGGGCAGCGGCCTGGGAGCTCCCGCTGGACCTGCTCTGCAGTCCATGGCCATGTTTCCTGCTTGTCAGACCAGACTGACACTGGTGGAAAGTTAAGTCAGCTCAGTGCTTGGTCCAAAATTGGAGAGTATGGTAAAAAATATTTACAGTCGATATTTCATTACCTTCTGCTCCTTTATAATTTAATGACAGTGAAGGTTTTGATTCACCACTGTGACCAGGAGTTGATTTTATTGGAAGATTGTTACTCTCGAATATGTTGTATGCACTTTCATAACCCATCCTTTCCCCTGGTAGAATCCTCTGAAATGGGGACAGTTATTCAGCATCTTTGTCCTAGTAGGCTACTCCCCTTGAAAACAAATACTAATTTTTGTAATTCCCAGTTTTTTTTTTTTTTAAAGAGCAGTGACTCATCCGAATTACCCAGAAGTCAAAGACAAGTGTGACTGGAATCTTAACTCCATGGTATTTTTTTTCTTTGCAATTCCTAGATGCCCGAGTTTTCCCCAAACGTATGTGTTTTTAAGAAGAAGAAGGCCAGGGATTTTATTGAAACTTGGGTTTCTTCCTGAGGCTCGAGAGTCAAAGGCCAGCGTAAACATTTACTGAGCACTCACACGTGGACTCGAGGAGCATTCTCTTTCGGCTCTTCCTGCACATTCTCAAAGGAACCTCCCGCCGGGGCCGGGGGAGGAGGCCACATCTGTCCTCTGTGTCTGGCCTCTGCTTGCACGTCCAGGCCACACTGGTTCCCAGTACGTGGTGTCAGTCTTGCTTTCTCCTGGCCGGGGGCCTGACTGCATCCTCTTGGGCCGCTTCCATGCTCTCGCTTTTCCTTCTGCTTTCCTGGCAGCCCATTGTCCGTATCACTTGGAGACTTCTTTTCTCTGCTATTAGATCACTGGGGTGTGTGAGGGCTCTTCCGAGGATCTCTTCTACCTTGTTCAGTAACCAGTCCAGCCCTACAGCCCACGCCTGACCCATAGGACTGGTTTTCAGTGGAGCGGGGGAGGGGTCTTGCTGAGAGTTGGCCTGTGGCTGCAGTCTCCCCATCTCAGTTTCCACTCTGCCCCCTGCTGCTTGGGGAGTCTTTGCTGCTCTCTTCCCTGCTCTGGTTCTGTCTGGAGCTGGGGGAGGTGCCTCTTCCTTCCCATTCTGAGAAACTTTCTTAGAATCCTTCCGTGTCTGCCTGCTGACTCCTTGCAGGAATACCTGTAGCCCGAGGGCCTTCATGCCGGCCAGCCAGGAGCAACTGAGAGTCCTTGCGCAGTTCAGTTCGCTGGTCTCTGAGCCTATTGTGACTTCTAATCTTTGGGCAGTTAGGGAAAGCAAATTTCCAGTTTATCCAGTTCTTTTTCTTATATTAAGGGTGAGAGCAGTGCTTTGCCCTCTCTTCCTAATTCAACTTGAAATCAGAGGTTTACATTTTAATTCAGATTTACAATTATTTTTGCATTGTGTCGGTCATTTGTCATATTATACATTGTGTTTGTTTTGTGTTCAGTCGGTTATCCACTTTTGTTCTGAAGGAAAAAAAGGCTAATGATGCACTGGATAGCCTGCCCATCGTTATATTTAGCTTGTGCCACCTCCCAGCCTGCTGACTCACAAAAAGTAATTTCATAGCACAGGAGCTCAGCCAAGGGAAAGGTCAGCTTGCTCCTGCTTCCGTGGAGCTCTCAGGAGCACATCTCTGAGCATCAAGGCTTTCGTAGATAGAACCAGGCTCGAAACACCCCCAAGCTCAAGTTTTGCCCCAGACATCTGATTAATGAGAAATGTCTTTATCCCTGGGCTGCAGGTGGGAAAGTTGACTCAGTTCTCTGATTTAAATTTGGATTGGAAAATAACTTCCTAAACCACCAGATGGAATGGAGATCCAGGTGTTTGTCATCCACCAGCAACAGGTGATTTTACTGCAGGCAACTAGTTCTCTGGACCATTGACTGAGCTTACTCTTCTCATCATCACCTTTCCCAACCAAGCTGGTGGTGACTCATGAGACAAATTGCGCACCTGTTGAGGGGAGAGGACTTAGGAGTACTGTATTTTTGTCAAAAAGAGAAAGGAATGATGTCTGTTGGTTCTGATGCAGATCACACCAAGCTTTGTTAGTTTTGTTTTCTAAGTATTTCCACCCCTTCTCTCCAATACCTGTTGTTACAGTCCTAATTCAGGTTCTTACTCTTTCTCGCCTTTCCCGTTACTATCATTGTTTGTTTGGTCTCCCAGCTGCTTTTTGGCCTCTTTCCTACTGTCTTTTACATAGTTACCAGAATCATATTTCTACAGCAGAGCCTTTAGTGCCTGTTACCCACGGCTTTCCATAGCCCGTAGGATAAACATTTGAATGTGGCTCACATTCTTGCCCTTAGGCCACTGGGCCTCGTGCTCACACCCCCCCTCAACTTGATGTGCACCCCAGAAGCAATGACTTACTGAGGTCTCTGATTTGCTGTGCCCTGTGTCCTGTGTTTACTGATTGTGAGTGTAGAGCAGGGGCTGGCCAATCATTTTGCATACTCTGATCAACTGGGATTTTTGAGTTACTACCTTGGCTCCAGATACTGTGATTTCATTGGCATTAGGGTTTTAAAAGTCCCCCTCCCCAAGATTCTAATACACAGTATAGTTTGACAGCAATTGGTACAGATTTTTTTTTTTTTTTGAGACAGGGTCTTGCTTTGTAATTCAGACTGGCCCTGAGCTCACTATGTAGCCTAGGCAAGCCACCAACTCAGCAATCCTCCTGTCTCTGCCTCCTGAGTGCTGGGATTACAGGCGTGAGCCACCACGCCCGGCACTGTGGTATGTGGTGTTGATTGCTGGTGGGTGTGAGTCACCACGCCCAGCATTGTATGTGGTTACTGGGATTGAACTCAGGATTTTGCGCTTGCGAGACAGGCAGCGGAACCACTGAGCTAAATCTCCAGCCCCAGATTTTATTTATTCTTGAAAAACTCTTACTCATTCTATGAATCTCAGGTTAGTTGTTCCAAGTTCTGAACTTCTCAGGGAAACCCAGAGGCTTGTTTATTCTCTGTTCCCTGGGAGAAGGGGCTTTGAAATCTGGAAGGTGCAATCTCTTGACTAGATGACTAGTCTGGAGCTTTTAGAATGCTCTTGGCCCTTTGATCTTTCAGATTAATTTTTAAATGTATTTAGTTTTTATAAGATCTATTAAAATGTTTTATAAATACATGTTTACAGTACATGATTACAGTTATTGTGGGGAGTTGCTACATGTACATAACTCATCTTAATTCTTTGTTTTCATCTTTTACTTCCTGTCCCTCTTGAACCCCTCAACCTCCTGGTCCCCTTCTCATTGGCAAAAGCTCTATTTTCATCATTTATTTTGCTTCAGTTTTTCCCTATCCCATTTCCCACCTTCTTCTCCTCCATTTCTTATTCCCCAATCCATTAGAAAAAGAGCTTCCTATGTCTTGTTGATCTTTTCTTTTACTATTATTTATGTGTATATATTTTGAGTTTCTTATATGAGAAAGTATGTGATATTTAAGTTTGTGTATCTGACTTACTTCATTAAATATTATGGCCTCAAGTTGCATCCATTTACCTACTAATGCCTCAAGTTTTCCTTTATAGCAAAGTAGTACTCTGTTGTGTATAAATATTACATTTTCTTTATCTATCATCTGTTGATGGGCATAGAGAGTGTTTCTAAAGTTTAGCTTTTATAAATTATGCTACTACAAACATGGGTATGAATGGTAATAGGATGACTTTAACTCTTGGGAAGATACCTAGAAAAGGGGGTATGTGGATCAAATTGGATTTCTACTTTTAGTTTTTTGAGGAATCTTCTATTGACTTTCAGAGCGGTTACACTAGTTTATCTTCAGCAATGTAGAGAAGTTCCTTTCTTTCACATCCTTGTTACCCTGTTTGTTATTTGATTTCTTGAGGGTCATAACCTTTCTTTCTGGAGCAAGATGGAATTTTAATTTTATTTTGGTATTTTTTTCTAATGAGCAGTGATTTAAAATTTTTTAATGTATTTATTGTTCATTTGTACTTCTGAGAAGTTTATATTTATTTTGATTATCCATTTTTGGATTAGGTCCTTTACTTTGGGGGGGGGTCTGATTTTTTTTGAGTTCTTTATATATTCTTGATGTTGGTCATCTGTCTGAGACAGATTTTTTCCTCATACTATATGTTGTCTTTTCACTCTATTGGTTGTTGTTTTTTAAAAATTGAATTCTTTATTGGTACATTTTATATACATCTCACAATCACACATAACATTGGGGAATTTGTACTAGTATATGACACAAATTAATTCTCATTTTTACCCACATTCCAGCCCCTATATACATGCTCTTTTATTTCCTTTCAGAATCATATTTATTCCTTCCCCTCATTACGTTCCCACACCAAATTTCCTTTAGAAATGTCCCATTCTACAAAAACTCTGCTTTCTAGAGCTCATTTACATCTACAGGTGCTCATATCAAAGAAAAGATCTGGTATTTGCCTATCTGTGATCTATTTATTTGACTTATTAGTGTGTCCTCCAGGTGTATCCATTTGCACATAAATGAATGAATCTTGTCATTCTTTATGGCAGAATAATACTCCATTTTATAAAAAAACCCACATCTTTATCCAGTCTCCAGTTTATTGGTTGTTTTCTTTGCCATGGAGAAGTTAATTTGTTATAATCTTAGTTGTTGATTCTTGATATTATTTCTAGTGCCACTGGGTTTCTGTTCATAAAGTCCTTGACTCACCTATGTCTTTAAGAGTTGTCCTATTTATTTTCCAGATGATTGTTCTTGTTTTAACACTTAGATCTTTGATCCATGTTGATTTTTAGTTTAGTATTTGGTGAGCTATGTGGATCTAGACTCAGTGTTCTTCATGTGGTTATCTAATTTTCCTAGCACGACTTACTGAAGAGCTAACTTTCCTCCAGTGTATGTTTTTGGCTCCTTTGTCAAAGATCAAATAGCTGAATGTGATTGGGGTTGTTTCTGCTTCCTGTATTTTTGTTCCATTGACCCACTTGCCTGTTTTTGTGTTACTACTATGCTGTTTTAGTCACAGTAGTTTTGTAGTGTGACTTCATATGTGGAATTTTATCATATCAATGCCTATCATATCAGTGTTAGGAGTCCCCACCCTGGTACTGGAGTTCAAACTCAGGACCTGTGAGGCAGGTGCGGTGCCATTGAGCTAAGTCGCTGGCTCAGTCACATCAAAGATAGAATCACTTTGTCAGGTTGCTTAGAGTAGTCTGTTATTAGACTGTCATTGCATCATATTGATAGAACATTTTTTGGGAAAATGACATTCTTATGATATTTAGTCTTTGTATCTATGAATGTCTTACATTTTTTCCATTTATTTTTTTCTTAAAGTCTCTAATTTTCTTTTCTTTTTTTCCCCCTTGGCATAGGAGATCAAATGCAGATCCTTGCACTAGGCAGGCAGGGGTGGTGCCACTGAACAACATCCCTGGCCCTCCCATTTTCTCTATAAAGATCCTATCAGATTTATTCCTAAAAATACCTTATTTTAAATTTAATTTAATTTTTAAAAATAGATTTTATTGCTACTTTTTTTTTTTTTTTGAGACAGGGTCTCACTTTGTAGTTCAGGCTGGCCCTGAGCTCACTATGTAGCCCAGGCAAGCCTCCAACTCAGCAATCCTCCTGCCTCTGCCTCCTGAGTGCTGGGATTACAGGTGTGAGCCGCCACTCCCGGCACTGTGGTATGTGGTATTGATGGCTGGTGGGTGTGAGTCACCACACCCAGCATTGTACATGGTTACTGGGATTGAATTTAGGACCTTGTGCTTGCGAGGTGCCGGAACCACTGAGCTAAATCTCTGGCCCTATTGGTACATTTTTTATATACATTCTGATCACATTAAACATTGAGATTTTATTCCAGTACATGACACATCTTGATTCTCATGTTTTCCCCTTTCTCTTGCGCTCCCTACAACTCTCACCCTTATATACATAAGCTTTGTTTCCTCTTTTTTAATCAAGTTTTTTTCTTACCCTTCTTTACCTAACCCTACTCCCTTTTCCCTTTTCCTTTTGAAAATGTTCTTCTTATAAAACATATTATTTTTTTGTGCTCCAGTATCTGAGGTTTTTTTAGGTGGAAGTCTAACTTACATACAGTAATGAGCACAAATGTTTATACCTTGATGAATTTTATTTTTATGTTCATATATATTGGTGTAACCAGCACTCAAATTACAGCATAATTTTCAGTACCCCTCAGGTTCCCTCACATCTGTGCCAGTCAAGAACATTCTAGAGAGATAGCATAATTATGACCTCTCCTCATAGGTTAGTTTTGCTTGTCATGGCATATGCAATATGGAATATATCCTTTTTTATCTTTTTTTTTTGCTTATTGAGACAGGGTCTCGCTTTGTAGTTCAGGCTGGCCCTGAGCTCACTATGGTGCCCAGGCAAGCCGCCGCGAACTCAGCAATCCTCCTGTCTCTGCCTCCCGAGTGCCTTTTTTATCTTTTTAATCCTTTTTTTGTTTGGCTTAAAATGACACAAAGGTATTCTTCTACATTTCTGAGAGGCAGAAGTCCAAAAGCAACTTTTGTTTTTCCCCCTTCACTTAACATTGTGCTTGAAATTTATACATATTCTTGTCCATTGTGTTTGTTTTCTTTTTATTGCTAAGTGGTGTTCTAGTGGGTTAAAATGGCATGCTTTACCCATTGTACTGGGAATACTTAGGTGGTTCGCATGTTTGCCTGCTGTCTGTGGCACTGCTATACATGTTCTTATGTTTGTATATGGTAGACATAAGTGTGCCTTTATTTTGCTGCAGTAGATCCGCAGCCAAACAAAAGTTCCAAATGGCTTTGAAAGGGGGCTAGAGATCACACTCACTGCCTTGTGCAAATTAACCACACACTCTACCACTGGCTTCATTCAGCCCCACAAAGTGCCTATTTTGGTTTCCAAACACACCAGCAATACGTGTGAGCTCTTCTTGTATCTCCTCCTCACCGACTGTCAGCCTTTTAAATTGTAGCTCTTCTGATCCAGGTGTAGTGATATCTTGTAGTTTTAATTTTCTTTTCCCAGATTGCTAATGATTTTGCGCACATTTTATGTGCTTATTTATTATTTGGATATGTACTTTTGTGAGGTGTCTACTAAAATGTTTGCTTCATTTTAATTGGGCTATTT
>PVIC010059108.1:0-10204 GCA_004025085.1 Thryonomys swinderianus | reverse complement strand
GAATCCAAGTTAGCAGAAGCAATGGAACCTTTTAAACAGCTTCAAGCAGAGCTCCAGGGAATGATGAAGGAGAATGAAAGCTTGCACAGCAGGATGAATGAAGCAGAGAACCGAATCTCAGACCTAGAGGACAGCATAGCAGCCAGCGAGCAGGAAAGGTATAATCTATGGAAAAGAGCAAGGGATCATGAGAAATCAATTCAACAGCTTCTAGATGCCTCAAAGAAAAATAAGACTGATTGGAGTCATTGAGAAAGCAGGAGACAGAGTAAAAGACATAAAAAAGTTATTGTCAGAGATTACAACAGAAAACTTCACAAGGAAAAGCAATAGACATACAGATAAATGAGGTCTATCGGACTCCAAAACACCATGACATAAAAATATCTACACCTAGACACATAATTATCAAGGTTCCAGATGTACAACAAAAGAATGAAATACTGAAAGCAGTGAGAGAAAGGAAGAAAATCACCTACAAAGGGAAGCCCATTAGGATCACAGGAGACTTTTCAACACAAACATTCAATGCAAGGAGAGTGGGGAGAGAAGTATTTCAAGCATTGCAGGAAAACAACCTCCAACTTAGACTGTTGTATCCTACAAAACTAGCTTTCAGAATAGACGGGTAAATAAGATACTTCCATGATAAAGAACACCTGAAAAATTTAACAAATAGGAAACCTGCACTCCAAAACATTCTAAAGAACATCTTGGAAAAAACCACAGAAAATTCCATACCCACGAGACCCAGGAGAGTGAACTCAAAACAAACCTCTCTTCCTTTAAACTAGTAGGTAGTAGGTATCTTATCTCTGTGAGAGGAAAGCTGACAAGAACAAGGGTTTATAGCAGGTGTCTTTACCAACTGAATAAATTTTCTGTAAATGTAAAAATTCTAGAGGCCTAACTTTAAAGGTCTCTACTTAGAGGCACCCCAGATGGGTCCTTGAAAGAGTATGGTGCTTGAGGTTTCTCAAAGAGAAAAAAATGACTGGATAGTCCAAATTTGTTACTTACCCTACCATCCTACTCATCCAAAGGTATTACTGCTATTCACTATATACTTTTTCCCAATATTAGTGTTAGAGTGTTCAGAATAATCAAAGATACTAAAAACACTTCTCTTTGAAATTTAGATTAACTTCACTTTAGTCCAATGTATGGCTGTAAATATTCTTTTATCTCTCACTTTAAAAACTTAAGTCTAACTTCTGTAAAGTTTTTTTTTTCACATTGTATATATGGCAACCACATAATTTAAGTGCTTGCACTATTCCTTTTTAGTATGGATTTGAGAACTGAAATCAGGGTACATGATTCCTGACTCAAAACCACACATTTAGTGTGAAGAACAAATTAGACCTTCAAAAAAGATTATCATTCATTTAACTAAGAACTACGAATTCATTATCCGTACAACAAGAATCATGACTAGTATGATTCTATGCATTATAAGTTGAAAACTGCCAAGAACTAGTCATTTCTTCAAGGAATCCAAGAAACACATATTTAGGCAAAGTCTGTGCTCATTACTGCTCTGATGTCATTGGTTTTAGACTATTTCAGCCAATAACTAATGTATGTGTACAGACTAACCTTCAAATACATACTTATTTAAATTTTTCTGCACATAAACATCTGTTTATAAAGTGGCATGAATTTATATTGCTGTCTCCATCTGCAGTTCATTATTACATGTCATTTCATCTCCTTCCCCTTGTTTATCTGTAACTACCCATTCTAACCCTGAGAAATGGCTCAAGTCTACTGCTATTCATTTAATTACTTTTTAAATTCCAGTGCATATGCTTAGCAGTACCAGAAGTGCTAAAATAATACTTCATGGGGAAAATCATACTTATCAACTAGCATTCGTTGTTTACAAAGAGTGTCTTTTGTCCTTCATCTGACGATTTCCATTCCTTTCTGAAATTAGCTAACTCACCAACTTTGCCCTTTATTACTTCAATTAGATTATTTCATGGACCTGTAATACAGTTTTATTTATTTTATTCTTCATTCAGTGCTGGAGTTTTCTGACTTCCTAGCTAATGTTCTAAATTTTTCAGACACTAAGTTTTAATCGTTATTTTATACAGGTCTACAGGTTCTAATAAGTATAAAGTTTCATGTGTCCACTATTATATTTTCATTTCATAGAGAATACATTTGTCAGCATAAAAAAAACCTGTGTTTCATTTATTCCATTTTTACTTTATCTTATGCCTCTGATAACAGTTCATGTTTTCCTATCTCTATTGTTTTGTTTGCTTCGAAATTCCATACAATTAAAATAATAAAGTTTGTGGCCTTTTCAAATAGACTTCTTTTTATTGAATTATAATATTTGGACATCTTTATAGGGTAGTTCTTGATAATTCAATACATGTATGAAATTTGTTATAATTAAGTCAAGGTAATATACCTTTCCATTCTTTCAAACATTAATTACCTTTATGTGTTGGAAATTCTATAGTCTTCTAATTACTTGGAAATATATAACAGATTGTAAGCAATATTTAGTCTGCTGTGTTATAGAAAAACGAACTGAGTCCTCCTCTCTGTGTTCAGTGATCCTTGTCTAATGTCTTTCCACCCCTCCTCACTGCCGTCAACACCCTCTCCCAGCTCAATTTCTGTGGACTGACTGCAAACTCAAACCAGAGCGTTTAGTTTCCAAAGAGGTTTTCTTTACATTTTCCTGATCCTTGAGCTTGGTTGTGAAGCACTAAGATGATCTAGAAAAGCCTCAAAAGCCTCAATATCCCTGAATGGTCTTGCCAGAAAACCTTTTGGGTATCTATAAAGGCAGCTGGCAAGTGGAAGCCCCTTCTCATGAGATGGATCTAAGTTGCTCTCTAAACCAAACCCAGAAAAAGAAGGAGCTTGTGCCCACCAGCTCCTGAGACCCCTGTTCACCCTGTCAATAAACAGTTCACTATCTATCCACCATGAGCTTGAACCTTTTGTGATGGAAGAAAAGAGGGCTGGTTGGGGGCTGGGCTTCATGCGCTGACACTGTGTAAGCATGACGTCAGAGAAGGCATCCATGGGGTGCAGAAACAGTCTGGCCTGGTCTCACACACGGAGTCCGGCATCACACGCTACCATGGGCTGTTTCCCAGGGAAGTTTTTTGCCTATCCGGAGGAGGCTCCAATGGACAAAAAGCGCAAGGATCTCCCGCAACTTAATCTACTACCAACAGGACAAGGTATGGGGGGTTTGAGAGGTGGGTTCCCAGGACAGACTGCCCTGGAAATTGGATCGGGAGGGAATATTCTCTAAAGAAAGTGAACGCGGCAGTTTAGTCACTGTCATAAAGGATGAAGTAATCTGTTTGAATTTTTCCAGTTTTCAGGGAAGTGGTCTGCAGCAACGCTTTCATTGAATTGGCACAGAGTCCTGAACAAGTTTTGAGTGGTGGGAGCTCTGTCTCTGGAGGCAGCGGCTCCCCGGAGCAGGATTATTGGCGGCGCTCTACAGAGCCGAAGAAGTAAACAACCATGAAAAACAGGGGGGTCAGAAAACCATGACCCACAGCGCAGATGAATAGTATGAGCCCCCAGCAGTTCCACCCCGCCTTTGCCAAATAAAATGAGCATATCAGTCCTGCCTGAGTGTGTGTGTCTCTGTTCCCCCCTCTGGGGACTCTGAGATCGACTTTGTAATTTCCAAAACTGCGTCAAAGTGAGACTTGACTTTCTGCGTCTGGTTTACTCCATCTAACATAATGACCCTCACTTTTTGGAAATAGGAAAATTTGATTAAGTTTTATAGCAGATTAATATCCTTGTGTGTGTGTGTGTGTGTGAGTGGTGTGTGTATGAGTGTATATCACAGTTTCTACATCCAGTGGTGGCCATCTAGGTTGATTCCATAGATCAGGTATTGTAAATCATGCTGCAACAAACATGGCACTGCAAGTATGTCTTTGGTGTAAGGATTTCACTTTGTGTGTGTGTGTGTGTGTGTGTGTGTCTGTAAAGTAGTAGGACTGTTGTGTCAAATAGTAGTTAGCTCTAGGTTCACTGGCACAGTACCTGCCTAGCAACCACAAGGTCATGAGTTTGATCCCTAGTACCCAAATCAAAGCAAAGCAAAACAAAACAAAACAACAAATAGCTGTATTTTTACTTTTTAAAAGAATTTCTTGAAAATATTATTTTTGATTATTCATATAAAGCTTTAACAATTTCAATTCAGTACAACTGAAAATGCAGTGTCATTAAGCAGCATTTCTTGCTAAATTTCAAGTACATATTTGTGGGCCGTTTCTGAGCAGAAGCGTCATTCCTTGTATGCATGCAGCTTCTTAGCTCAGAAAACAGTCTCATCGCAGGAGCGGGGAAGAACAGTGACAGGCTCATGCAGTTTGGCTAAGAGGGGAAAACAATGCAAAGTAGCTAAGATACTGGTAAAACAAAGGCACAACCCCAAACATTCATGCCTTAAATTACTACCAAAAATACAGGTAAAGTTACAGCAAATGTAGTCATCCCAAATTTGGGCAACTTTATTTGCATTTTATGGTAATTTCTTAATCATATATCAAATGAAACTATTTAAAAACTTCTGTGAGGAATGGAAATTCAGATGTTTGTGACAATTTGCTTTCTTTCTTTTTTAAAAAGAGCTTAAATTGCTGAATGAGCAAGATTCCCTTTTATAGGTAGAGGACCCACTTCTTCATGATCTTCAGTTTTAGATCTAACAGCCACAAGAGAAAATGCTGGCTATCTGTTTAGCTTCTGTTCTTTTATAAACTCCAATTCACTATAGATACTCAGTGTCTCTGGGGGGGCGAATTGCTCCACACTGTAGCAACAGCTGCACAACAAATGCAGAGTAATACCATCACTGAGAGGATGAGAGTCATGGTTCAAATCCACCCTGAGTTCACAGAGAGGCATCTTAAAAAATCCATCATTTTGGGTTTGGGATTTAGCTCAAGTGGTACCGTGCCAACCTTGGATCCACAGGGCCCAAGTTTGATCCCAGGTACTGCAAAAAAAAAAAAAATCCATCATTTCCTCCATCTTCAAGATAGCTCCTGTGTGCTTGTGAGCGTCTCACCTGAGATCTGAGCACATTTTGCTTAGCGACGATTCTCTCAAATGTGTAGGCTCCTGTTCCAACTGTGGTGCACACTGAATTTCTGGCTTCAACTGGAATATAACTACTTTTCCACCACCGGCTTGGAGATAGAAAGTCCAGGAAGAGGTGATGAAATCTGTGCAGAGCCCATCATGTCACTCCAGAAGGACCGCACCAGCCTCAGAGGGAAGAGCACATGCGTTTTGGGCATGAGGGACATGAGTTGTTCTTGTCTCAATTCAGTGAATGCCAGCTGATTCTGGTCACCGAGGTGGGAAGCCTATTGTGCATCATGCTGAGAGCAGCTTCTGGACATGCAGATTCACACTGCAATTTGGTCTAGTTGAAGTCAGTTTCTTCACCCACAAACTGACAGATTGAAAACAGTCTGCAACCTCTCTGACATGCATATAACTCCTCCTTCTTAGGGGAGGTGTGCAAGGGGTAGGTCAGCAGACAGGCCCACCGGCAGGACACCGTATCACCCAAGACCGAGTCGAACACTGTGGCCAAGGTGGTCCCTGAGCCTCCGGCCAGGGCCGTGGTCAGAAGTAGCAGCAGCGGGAGCCCCAGCGGGGCCCAGACCCAGAGATTCCCTTAGGCGCCACCGTCTTCTTCCCTCTGTCACTGCTGCTGGGCTCACTGCTGCTTTCCTTGCAGGGTTCACCTATGTCCGAGACTAGGCTCTTTCCCCTCCTTATAATATTATTTTAAAATCATAGTTCCCCCAAGATTAAAGATGCAATTCAAAAATGGGCATCTGAAATGAACAGACACTTTTCAGAGGAAAACGTAAATGCTTTCAAGAACCATATAAAGAAATGTTCAGCATCTCTGGTCATTCTAGAGGTGCAGATGAAAAGAACAGTGAGATTTCATCTCTCTCCCCCCAAAATAGGTGCTATTGCAAAATTAACCAACAATAAATGCTGGTGAGAGAGATTATGAAAGAGAACAAGAGTTTGTGAAGTAGGATGAATGAAGCAGAGAACAGCATCTCAGACCTAGAGGACAGCAAAGCAGCCAATGAACAGGAAAGACATAATCTATGGAAAAGGGCAAGAGACCATGAGAAATCAATCCAGCAGCTTCTAGATGACACAAAGGAAAATAACATAACACTGATTTGGAGTAACTGAGGAAGCAGGAGACAGGGCCAATGACAAAAAAAAAAAAACCCTGTTATCAGAGATAACAGCAGAAAACTTCACAAGAAAAGAATTGGACATATGTGGGCCAGAGGTTTCTCTCAGGGGTTCCTCAGCCTGCCTAGCAAGCACAAGGTCCCTGGTTCAATCCCGGAAACCACATAAAATGAGATGATATTGGGCGTGGTGACTCAACGCCCACAAGCAATCAGTATCACACAGCAAAATGCTGCGTGTGGTGGCTCAGGCTTGTAATCCCAGCACTGGGGAGGCAGAGGCAGGAGGATTGTTGAGTTCCAGGTTTGCCTGGGCTGCATAGTGATCTCAAGGCCAGCCTGAACTACAAAGCAAGACCCTAGCTCAAAAAAAAAAAAAAAAAAAAAAAGAAGAAGGAGAAGAAGTACAATTGGACATAGAGATAAATGAGGCCTATAGGACTCCAAAAGTCCATAACAAAAAAGTATCTACACGTAGACATATAATTATCAAGGTTCCAGATACACAACAAAAGAATGAAATACTAAAAGCAATGAGAGTAAGGGAAAAAATCACCTACAAAGGGAAGTCCATTAGAATCACAGCAGACTTTTCAACACAAGCACTCAGTGCAAGGAAAGTCTGGAGGGAAGTGTTTCAAGCATTGCAGGAAAACAACCTCCAACCTAGACTTTTCTGTCTGGCAAAACTATCTTTCAGAATAAACAGGGAAATAAGATACTTCCATGACAATGAGCACCTAAAAATCTTCACAAATAGGAAAACTATGCTCCAAAACTTTCTAAAGAATGTCTTGGAAAAAAAAACACAGAAAATTCCATACCCACGAGAGCCAACAGAGTGAACTCACTGGGGCAAACAAGAAACTGAATGGAAAAGGGGAAAAGCAAGGAAGAAAAGAACCAAGAACAGGGAAACATGGCAACACTGAATATGTCCCTATCAGTCATAACCACTAATGTTAATGGACTCAAAGGGACAATTAAAAGACACAGACTAGCAGATTGAATCAAGAAGCAAGGTCCTACAATATGCTGCATACAGGAAACACACCTAATTCAGAAGGAAACCCATAGACTGAAAATAAAAGGTTGGAAAACAATCCTCCATGCCACAGGAAACTGCAAAAAAGTAGGAGTGGTTATCTTGTTTGCAGATAAAACAGATTTCAAGCCCAAACTGATTAAGAGAGATAAAGAAGGTCACTATATTCTCGTACAAGGAACAATCAAGGAGAAAGAAATAACAATCGTAAATATTTATGCACCAAACTCTAATGCACCCAATTATATAAAACAAACATTAGTGGACATGAAAAGCCAGGTAACCAGGAATACAATAGTACTAGGGGACTTAAATACTGCATTCTCACAAACTGACAGATCAACTGGATGAAGAATCAATAAGAAAATACTTGAGCTAAACCAAACTTTTGAGGAAATGGACTTAATAGATGCCTACAGAATATTTCACTCTACAAAGTCAGAATATACATTTTTCTCAGCTGTTCATGGATCATTCTACAAAATACATCACATCGTGGTTCATAGAACAGGCTTAACTAAATGCAAAGGAATTGAAATCATCCTCTGCATACTATCAGACCACAGTGCCTTGAAACTGGACCTAAATAGCAGGAAAAAAAAAAAAAAACAACTCCAAAATCCTCAGAAAGACATGGAAATTGAAAAACACTCTGTTGAACAACCAATGGGCCAAGAAATAAATTAAAGAAGAAATGAAATAGTTTCTACAACTTAATGACAACACCAGTACAACATACAGGAATTTATGGGACACAACGAAAGCAATTCTACAAGGGAAATTCATAGCAGAGAATGCCTACACTTGGAAAATAGAGCAAAGTCAAACAAACAATCTAATGATGAACCTCAAACTACTAGAAAAAGAGGAGCAAGACAAACCCAAAGCTCGTACTAGGGAGGAAATTATAAAGATCAGAGCAGAAATTAATGCAATGGAAACAAAGAGAACAATACAAAGAATCAATGGACTGAAGAGTTGGTTTTTTGAAAAGGTAAATAAAATCCACAGACCCTTAGTTAACCTTATCAAACAAAGGAAGGAAAAGGCTCAGGTCCATGCTATTAGGAATGAAAATGGGGAAATCATCACAGATCCGATGGAAATCGAAAAGATAATAAACATGTACTTTGAAAATTTGTACTCCAAAAAGATGGAAAATCTCGAAGAAATGGGTAGATTCCTAGACACATATGAACTTTCCAAGCTGAATGAAGAGGATATAATAATGTTAAACAACCCGATATCAATCTGTGAAATTGAAAATGTAATAAAAAACCTACCAACAAAGAAAAGCCCTGGTCCTAATGGATTCACTGCTGAATTCTACAAAACTTTTAAAGAAGAGTTAGTGCCACTATTTCTCAATCTTTTTAATGAAATCATTCCTTGAAGTAATCATTGCCTTGATTCCAAAGGAAAAGAAAGATCCACCAAAAAGGAAACTACAGACCAATCTCTCTAATGAACATTGACGCAAAAATCCTCAATAAAATACTGGCAAACAGAATGTGGAGGTATCAAAAAAATCATACACCCTGATCAAATAGATTTATCTCAGGGATGCAAGGCTGGTTTAACATACATAAATCAATAAATGTAATATACTATATTAACACACTCCAGGACAAAAACCATATGGTCATCTCAATAGATGCAGAAAAATCATTGGACAAAATCCAACACCCATTCATGATCAAATCCCTACAGAGAATCAGAATAGATAGACTTTATCTCAATCTAATATAAGCTATTTATGAGAAACCAACAGCCAGCATCATACTTAATGGGCAAAAACTGAAACCTTTTACACTCAGATCAGGAAAGGAGACAAGGATGCCCACTGTCACCACAGTTGTTCAATACAGTGCTGGAAACACTAGACACAGCAATCAGGCAAGATAAAGAAATAAAAGGAGATATACTAATAAGTGAAATAAAGAGATCACAGATAGGCAAATTCCGGATCTTCTCTTTGACATGAACACTGTTAGATGCAAATGAGCTCTAGAATGTATGACAGCTTTTATAGACTGGGAAATTTCCATAGGAAATTTGGTGTGGGAATGTAATGAGTGGAAGGAATAAATATGACACAGAAAGAAAATAAAAGAGTGTATAAAGGGGGTGGGGATGTGTGGGTGGGTAGAGATATGGGTAAAAATGAGAATTAACTTGTGTCATATACTGGTACAAATGCCCCAATGTTATACGTGATTGTGAGATGTATATCAATTGTACCAATAAAGAATTCAATTTTTTAAAAAAGGAATAAAGATAGGAAAGGAAGAAGTTAAACTGTCATTATTTGCTGATGACATGATCCTCTAGAGGATCCTAAAAACTCAACCAAAAGACTGCTAGACTTAATTACCAAATTTATAGGCTTGCTGGATACAAGGTCATTGCTCAAAAAACCAGCCTTTTTCCCCCACAAACAATAGACTCACTGAAAGAGAAATTGGGGAGTCTATCCCTTTCACAATAGCACCCAGAAAAATGAAATATCTAGGAATCAATCTAACAAAGGAGGTGAAAGACCCCTACTCTGAAAACTATAGGACTCTGAAAAACAAGATATAAAAGGTTATCAGAAAGTGGAAAGACAGGGCTGGAGATTTAGCTCAGTGGTTCTGGCGCCTGCCTTGCAAGCTCAAGGTCCTGAGTTCGATCCCCATAACCACATACAATGCTGTGTTTGGTGACTCATGCCCACCAACAAACAACACCACATACCACAGTGCCAGGCGTGGTGGCTCACACCTGTAATCCCAGCACTCGGGAGGCAGAGACAGGAAGACTGCTGAGTTCGAGGCTTGCCTGGACCCCATAGTGAGCTGAGGGCCAGCCTGAAGTACAAAGCAAGACCCTATCTCAAAACAAAAAAAAAAAAAAAAAAAAAAAAAAAAAAAAAAAA
>PVIC010059107.1:0-10204 GCA_004025085.1 Thryonomys swinderianus | reverse complement strand
AAAAAAAAAAAAAAAAAAAAAAGAAAGTCATGTTTTGAAGTTAATTTTTAATAATTTTTTTTTGAGACAGGGTCTCGTTTTGTAGTTCAGGTTGGCCCTGAGCTCACTATGTAGCCCAGGCAAGCCTCGAACTCAGCAATCCTCCTGCCTCAGCCTCCCAAGTGCTGGGATTACAGGTGTGAGCCACCAGGCCCCGCACTGTGGTATGTGGTGCTGATTGCTGTTGGCTGTGAGTTGCCACACCCAGCATTGTTGTATGTGGTTACTGGGACTGAACTCAGGACCTTGTGCTTGTGAGGCAGTCACTAGAACCACTAAGCTAAATCTCCGGCCCACTTTTTATAATTTTATGTTGCTTTGGGATCCACCTTGGATATCCTGGTCTGAACTGCCCTAGAGAGGAGGTCTCTTGGTGGGTAGAAAGTAGATCTGGGGCAGTTAAGAGACAAGGGCATCTGCCCATGTAAACATGTTTCTTATAAGAAGGACACATCTGGGGATTTAGCTCAGTGGCACCTTGCCTACTTCATGAGTGCAAGGTCCCAAGTTTGAACTCCAGTACTGCAAAAAAACAAAACAAAACAAACAATAACAAGGGGCTGGGGTTTTAGCTCAAGTGACAGTGTGCCAACCTTGGACGCACAAGGGCCTGAGTTCGATCCCCAGTACTGAGAAAAAAAAACAATAACAGCAACAACAACAAACAAACAAACAAAACCAGAAAGCCTGCAGTGTGGCTTCCTGTGATGATCGGCCTCTCTAGTGTAAGGGTGTCCCTAGTGATCTGCTTCAGAATTTGCCCCAGGAACCTTGCAGACTGGATGTGACCCAAGAATTCCCCAAGTGAATAAACACCACCTCAATTCTGTCTCCAATTTGGTCACAAGTTTCTGCAACAAATGCACCTTTTTCCTTGGTTGTTTTCTTTACTGGAAAATTCACAGACCTTACACAACCACCTCTTTGACTCATACAGATGCAGAGAAGCCTTTCCTGTAAGTTCTTTGCATCGCATCTGGTTGGTTATTAGTAGCTAGTTACCCCCCTTTTTTTCCCCTGAAGATCAAGTTTCCATTTGGTAGATATAAAGGCATGTTTGTTTCACGTGAGTATGACAGAGTGTTTAATGAGGGACAGAGTATGGGTGAAAATCCAAAACAAAACAGTCAACTGTAGGATCTGGTAAAAAATTTTGCAATAAAACTTTCACTTTTCTCATTTCAGATAAATTTCCATGCCAGCTAAATTTTGGAGACTTATGCATAAACATTTACTTATAATATAAGTTTGAACCATATTTTAGCAGACACTGGGAAATTTCATCTGTGTTGGGTACAGATGCAGACCAAGCTTTTGCTGGATTTCGTGGTAAGTCCATAAACATTTCAAATGTCCTAGCGCCCTGCAGGGAAACCTGAGAGAGCACAGTGCTCCCTTCTAGATTGTTCTACATGCCTGAGGCAGTTGAACATCTTTGCATTTTCCCAGTTAAACTTTGGACTCTCTTCTCAGATAACTGAACACTCTCCGAAACTTCCTTCAGCCCACTGCTGGGTCTGTAAACTGGTGGGAGGTTTGAAGTATGAACTGTGTACCTTGGCTCCGACTTTAGAGCGCTGTTCTAGAGAGAGCTGTTCCTTAGAGAGCTGTTCCTTAGAGAGCTGTTCCTTAGAGAGCTGTTCTCTTTTCGAGTCAGCGCCTGAGCTTTTAAAATCCCAGCATCACTCTCTCCATGACTAGAATATCATTGGTTGTCAGGGTTAATGACATGTTTTGAAGTTTTTGGCCTGAGGGAAAAACTTTGGGAGTAGACAAAGGAAGGACACGTAAGACATTAGTAGTAATAAAGCTGAAATGTTTTTCGCTGCTTACCGTGTCTACAATATCACACAAAACTTTACAGGTATTATTCCACTTTTACCATTATCTATAAGGTGGATATTACTTTTCCTTTAAGCAGTTTAGAAGTTAAGGTTTTGTTTTTTTAAAGTTTTTTGAGACAGGGTCTCGCTTTGTGGTTCAGGCTGGCCCTGAACTCACTATGTAGCCTGGGCTAGCCTCAAATTCACAGCGATCCTCCTGTCTCTGCCTCCCGCATGCTGGGATTACAGGCGTGAGCCACCATGCCCAGCACTGTGGTGTATGGTCCCAGGGATTGAACTCGGGACCTTGAGTTTACAAAGCAGGAGCCAGAACTCCTGACCTAAATCCCTGGCCTGAGGTTAAGTATTTTTGACAAATGAGTATATTCTTAATCTTTGGTTGCTTGAGAGCAGAGACATTTTGTTGTTCTTTCTGAAATTTAGAACAATGCTTGGCACTAGTGGGTTCTCAATAAACATATACTGAAAGAATGAGTACAAGAAAGAACGTATTAGTCAAGGTGAAGAAGCTCAGATAAAAATGTTTTACAGACTATACAGCCTGTTCTCTCGCTCTCCTTTTTCTCCACTGCATTCCTGGCAGGAATAGGAAGGGCTGTACTTCTGGTATGTTGGTTTCAGAGCTGAGTGTTCCTATTGGCTCTTCTCATATGAGGGGCCCTGGAGAGGTCAAGAGGCAGCTTCTTGTACATATTAATTATCACTTTGGATTTTATCCAGGCCAGGGCATTTTCCAGATATTTCCTGCAGAAAGCTTTGGATTTTTGCCATATTTGAATTTCTTAGACAGGAGAAGGTGTAAACTGGACATTGTAACAGAGGGGAGTAAGTTGGTGATGAAAGTGGGTAGAAGACATGAAGAGTCAGCCTCACCCCTAAGAAGCTCACAAGAGAACAACACCAGCGTTTGAAACAGAGTGAAGATATGGGTTTCCTTTTTCTTGTGCAACTACTATTTATTAACAGTCCTCTTACCTTGCTGAGAATTGGGGATGGGAAAAGACAGAGACAAATCACACAGTGCAAATAAGTAGGTTAACAACCAGATGAAGTGAATCATTCTTCTTTTCAAGACAGACAAGGACCCAACTGGGCAGAAGTAATAACACCAACAGCACCAATCACTCCTGTGGCGGAGAAGGTCTCATTTGTATCGTCGGTGTCAGGGTTCGGAAAAGGGGAATGTGGATGGTTTTTCTCAGCCACCTGCCCGAGTCATTTGTTCACAATCCCCTGGAGCAGAATGTGGAGATTCCTGAGAATCAGTCAAGCTTTCTCTCTAAGGCATAATAAGAAGGTGACGGAGAAAACGAAAGTAGGAGGATTTTCACTAGAGCCAAAGAGGCTTGGAATTCCCGGGAAGGAGAAAGCACGGCCCTAGGGTGACCTGTGCAGGAAGCAAGAGGTTCCTGTAGGTGTGGACGGCCACAGCTCTGGGCTGGCCAGGGACGCTGTCTGCACTTCGCTCTCCTACCAAGTGCGGGTCCTGTGGTTTAGGGTAAATCTCCGGGCAGAGCACACACTGCAACTGGCTGCTTCAGGAAAACAGTACAGAAAGTGGCCTCAAAATAACATTGTCATTCATGTGGCTTTTACTGATAATGCATGATCATCACTTCCTGTTTTAAAGGCTGTTATTGCTAAATATATGCTCTGCTTGCTGCTTCCTTGATGCTAAAGTGGTGTATGTAATATCAAGAAGTGTATGAGCAAGATCTTAAACTGCACAATTCAAGACATCTTGCTTAGGAACTAACTGAAGAAGTGAAGGACCTCTCCAACAAAAACTACAGTACCTTGAGAAAAAAAGATTGAAGAGGACATCAGAGAGTGGAAGGATCGGCCCTGCTCCCGAATAGGCAGAAGCAGTAGAGTCAAGATGTCCATGCATTTAACATAATCCCAATCAAAATACCCACAGCATTCTTTACAGAAGCAGAGAAATTCATAGGGAACCAGAAGAGACCCAGAAGGACAAAAGCAATTCTGAGCAGTACAGGAAAGGGCATCACATCCCCAAACTTAAAGCTATACTACAAAGCTACCATGATAAAAACTGCAGAGTGCTGGCACAGAAACAGACACAGGATCAGTGAGACAGAACAGAGGAGCAGAAACAACCCCGGCATATGCTGCTATCCGATCTTTGATGAAGGGGCCTAAAATGCACTCTGGAGGGAAGATAGCCTCTCTAGCAAATGATGCTGGGGAAAGTGGCTATATACCCACTGAAGATTGAAGCTAGATGCACGCCTCTCACTATGTACTCAAGTTAAAATATAGCAATGGTCTAGCTGGGCACAGTGGTGTGTATCTGTAATTCCAGGATTCAGGAGGCTAAGGCGCAAGGATCACCATAAGTTTGAAGCCAGCTGAGCTACATAGCAAGACTCTTTGTCAAAAAAGAAAAGAAATCAGGGCTGGAGATTTAGCTCAGTGGTTCCAGTGCCTGCCTCACAAGAGCAAGGCCTTGAGTTCAATCCCAGTAACCACAGACAATGCTGGGCGTGGTGACTCACACCCACCAGCCATCAATACTACATACCACAGTGCCTGGTGTGGTGGCTCACGCCTGTAATCCCAGCACTCGGGAGGCAGAGGCAGGAGGATTGCTGAGTTCAAGGCTTGCCTGGGCTACATAGTGAGCTGAGGGCCAGCCTGAACTACAAAGCAAGACCCTGTCTCAAACAAAAAAAAAAAAAAAAAAAGAGGAAAAGAAATATTAAAAACAAAAACAGTGAAAGTTAAAATAAGTAAAACTCTTGGCATAAGCATAAGCATAGACAAGGACTCTCTAAACAGAACTCCAATTGTATAAGAAATATCCTGAAGAATCAACAAATGGAGTCATAGCAAATTAAAGACCTTCTTCACAGCAATGGAAACAACCAACAGAGTGAAGAGATAACTGACAGAATAAGAAAAAAATTTTTGACAACTGCACTTTAGACAGAGAACTAATATTTGGAATACATAAAAAATTCAAAAAAATCAGCTCCCCACAATAAGAAATCCAATTTAAAAATGGGCAACTGAAAGAAATGGACACTTCTCAGAATAAGTACAAAAAACAAAACAACCCCCAAAAAGGAGAAGTACAAACGGCCAATCAATACCTGAAAAAAATGTTCACCATCTCTGGCCATTACAGAAGAGAAAATAGTTATGCTAGGAAGAAGGGCTATCATCAAGGAATCAAATAGCAACAAATGCTAGCAAGGCTGTAGTTAAAAAGGAATTCCACACTGTCTCAAGGAATTTAAATTAGTACAACCACTGTGGAAATGAGTATGGAGATTCCTAAGAAAAAGAAAAGAAAAGAAAACTAGAAATGCCATCCAGCTCAGCTGTTACCCTTCTAAGCATCTTCCCTCAGAGACTTAAAGACATCTATTACAGCGATACATGCACACTCATTTTTATAGCAACACAACTCATAATAGCTAATTTATGGAAGCTCCCTCTATGTCCATCACTGGAGAAATGGATAAAGAAAATGTGACACTTATGCACCGTGTTCTGCTATTCTGTTCAAAAGGGTAAATGAATCATTTGTAGGAAAAATGGTTGTACCTCAAGACCGTAGTGTTAAGTGAAATAAACCAGAAACACAAAAGGTTAAATATTACATGATTTCTCTTATATCCGAAACCCAAAATATCAATAAGGAGCAAAATAAAAGAGAGTGAGCTGACTCGGGAGGCAGAGACAGGCGGATTGCTGAGTTCCAGGCCTGCCTGGGCTACATAGTGAGCTCAGAGCCAGCCTGAACTACAAAGTGAGACCCTGTCTCAAAAAAAAAAAAAAAAAAAAAAGATAGTGAACTGAATTAAGGTGGTAAATCTTTCTCAAATGGCAAGGGGACCAAGAGATGGGAGAGAGAAGGGGAAAGAATAGAAAAAAGAAAATTCAGGTGTGTTTATACATATGCCAGTTCCCCATGCGGAATGTGATCATTATATATTACAAACGTGGCGATATAAAAATTTTAAAAGTAAAGAAATCGGGGTCGGAGGGTTAGCTCAGTGGTTCCAGCACCTGCCTCGCAAGCGCAAGGTCCTGAGTTTGATCCCCGGTAACCACATATAATGCTGGCATGGAGACTCACGCCCACCAACAATCAACACCGCTGCCAGGTGTGGTGGCTCACGCCTGTAATCCCAGCATTTGGGAGGCAGAGACAGGAGGATTGCTGAGTTCGAGGCTTGCCTGGACTACATAGTGAGCTCAGAGCCAGCCTGAACTATAAGGCGAGACCCTGTCTCAAAAAAAACAAAAACAAAACAAAAAAAACAATCAACACCACATACCACAATGCTGGACGTTGTGGCTCATGCCTGTAATCCCAGCACTCGGGAGGCAGAGACAGGAGGATTGCTGAGTTCGTGGCAGCTTGCCTGGGCACCATAGTGAGCTCAGGGCCAGCCTGAACTACAAAGTGAGAGACCCTGTCTCAAAAAAAAAAAAAAATCATTACTTAAAACATTTCTCCTAATTCAGTAGCTCAGAAGGTCACTTTAGCCTCTTTTCCTCTGATACTGTTTTTCTGTCTAACGAGGAATAGTCTATACCTTGCTTGCTACATATTAGGTTCTAAATAAACAGTAGCTGTGATAAGTATGACACTGATCATCAGGGGTTGTGAAAGGAGAGTCTCTGAAAAGGGGACCATCCTGACAGAAATCTGACAGGTGCTTCTGCTTTCTGTGGATCAGAGTTTTCCTCTTAGACAAGAAAATCTAAAACAGACTTGATTTCCACAGTGACTGGGATGCTACTGACTTCGCCGTGCCGTGAGTTTCATCAGTTTTTGTGCACCCCTCGCCATGGTTTTTAGAAAAACGACTTTCACTCTGAAAGCAGTAGGAGTATATCCAATAGGAACTGTTACTTTGAGTTCTCATTTAATAAAAGACCCAGTCACCGATTTACTGGACTGAAGTATTTCTAGTAGGTAATATCATCATGCAACATGTTCTGAAGAGTGTATGTTTCTCTTTGCAAATGTGAGTTAAGTTACAGCTGTGGGTGTCAAGCCAACAGCAAAGTAAAAAACACAGAGACAAATCAGCCTTCCAGAATTTAAAAGAAGTGCATTCCACTCCAGTGTCTCATTGGATTTCTAAATAAGATTAACAGGGATATTGACAGGGTGCTGGGTTATCTCAGAGGCTTTCAACATGCATGCTTATCCCAGAAATCACTCTGATTATATTATGTAAATAAGATGTAGTCTATATGTGTAAACCTTTAGTGAGCTTCTAATGGGGTAAAAGTTATTGAACATTGGGCCATGAGATCTAACAGGCATATGCTTTTGCCTGGAGCTCTAGGATTTCCGGGTCTCTGTTGTTTTTATTTCTGCTTCTCTTTAAATGACAGAAGTAGGAATAGTCCTGGAGTGTTGCCCAAATTTAGCTGGTCCCAAAGCTCTCATTGTATAGTAAGTCCCCAACTTAGGGGACTTGAGTGTCAACTTTCACATATATGAATAGACCTCGCAATGTGAACATTCGCAGCTAGGAACACATCAGAGAAGTCGCTCGTGTGTCTGCCAGACTTGGCCACACTTGTGCTGCAGTGTGCTTCCTGTGCAGTGCCCTAGTGTACAGCAGTACAGTGCTTGAACCAAAGATGTGTGGAAGAGGAAAAGCAGTGGTAATGTGGAGGGACTGGTGGGAAACACAAAGCAATAGCCATGGAAACAAAAGTGAAAATAATTGAGAGATTGGACTAAAACAAAAAGGTGGGGGCCGGAGATTTAGCTCAGTGGTTCCAGCTCCTGCCTTGCAAGTGCAAGGTCCTGAGTTTGATCCCGGTGACCACATACAATGCTGGGCCTGGTAATTCACGCCCACCAGCAATTAATACTGCATACCACAGTGCCGGGCTTGGTGGCTCACACCTGTAAACCCAGCACTCAGGAGGCAGAGACAGGAGGATTGCTGAGTTCCAGGCTTGCATGGTCTGCATAGTGAGCTCAGGGCCAGGCTGAACTACAAAGTGAGACCCTGTCTCAAAAAAAAAAAAAAAAAGGTGGTAGATGTCATTTGTTCCATACCATGAATCACTCAAGTATTTGCACAACTCTAAAGAACAAGGGCAAGATCATGGAAGACCTGATGTCAACTGCCAGTGAAGTCAACAGTACAGTCTAAGCTCCAGTTTTGTTGGATTTAGGAATAAATCTGATCAACGAACGTTCCTTCAGGATGGAACTCATTAGTAAATTGCAGACTTACTGTATGCCTGTACTAACTCCTCCTTGTAACACCCATTGAAATGTCACATTATACTTCATAAATACTGACAGTTACTAAGTGTCAACTAAAATAAAGAGTAGGCCTGAGGATGTAGCCTAGTAGTAGAGTGCTTGCCTAACATATTGAGGCCCTGGATTCAGTCTCCAGCATTAATAAACCAACAAAAGGTTTTGTAAAAGAAACCAAACATGATGTTCATTATTAAATGACTAGGTAAACAGTTGTGGTTTCTATACAATATTATAGCACACAATAAAGCATTCACAATAGGTAGATGTATTCTTTTCATATTTACCACTCATATTAAATTTTAAAGGCCACTACTGAGTTAAAAATAAAGAAGTCTACCTGAAAATATCAGATACTATAGGATTACATTTATATAACATTCTGAAAATATCAAATTATAGAGATGAAAAACAGATTGGTAGCTGTCAGGAGTTGACAGCCTATCTATAAAAAGTGATTATAAAGAGGTAGCATGAAGGGGATCTTTGTGGTCTTGAAGTACTTCTGTATCTTGATTGCAATGGTGGTTACAAAAATAGGCACATACATTATACTAATGTCATATTCAAGGTTTGATGTCACACTATAATTATGTCCAATATAACCCTGGGAAAGACTGGAGGAAAGATACCTAAGAACTCTGTGTACTATGTTTGCAACTTCTCTGAATCTATAATTAACATTGTTTAAATTACAATTTTTAAATCAGCCTTAACTTGGCTTAAACTACAAACATAGGTCTAGCTTGGATCATTTCTGGTAATTTCGTATTTTAGAAGCCAAACAACCTCAGCCATTCATAAGTAACTAACTAATGTATGATTAGGTGGGAAATCCAACAAGGTAAATTAAAAATGGCAATTTTCAATTGTAACCAATCCAAACAACTTTTTGACTTCTACATTTACTCCCCAATTTCTTGTCCCTGATGATTTGTCATTGGAATATATATTAAGCCTCTTTTGGTAAGACGCTCCCTAATTCATGCACTGCTTCTCATGCTGAAACTTTGTTGTGCACCAGTGCTTCTTAACAGTTTGGCATTAGAACTGGGATTTGAAGGAAACTCCAATCGTGATGCCAAGAAAAACTCAACTGAATAATGATACTTACTTTGGCCATTGGGCCTTCTGTTTTCTTGCTGCATTTGGAGATCATAGGTAAGTTTTTCTCATTTAAGCAATGTAGTTTGCATCCGGAACATTCTAAGCTTATTGGAGTAATTTAATTTCCCCCTGGACCCAGAGGTCAAACTGAGTGTTTCATATAAACTGGACAGGATCTGTTTGGAATCATTAGGTAATCAAAATTGCAGAATGACAAGACTTCATGGATTTGTCAAATCTATGGATCCTGGGACTCCTCCCTCTGAAGTCTAGCTAACAGCATGTGAACACCTCTGCCTGGAAGTTCAGCTAATATCATGGTCAAAAATTATGAACTCAGGGCCGGAGGGTTAGCTCAGTGGTTCCGGCGCCTGCCTCTCAAGCGCAAGGTCTTGAATTCGATCCCCGGTAACCACATATAATGCTGAGCGTTGAGTCACCAGCAATGAATACCACATACCACAGTGCCGGGCGTGGTGGCTCATGCCTGTAATCCCAGCACTCGGGAGGCAGAAGTAGGAGGATTGTTGAGTTTGAGGCTTGCCTGGGCTACATAGTGAGCTCAGGGCCAACCTGAACTACAAAGCGATACCCTGTCTCAAAAAAAAGAAAAAAAAATTTATGAACGCAGAGAAATGAATGTACCTCAGGTAGATAACATAAAATTACAGTGGCCATAGTGAGCAAGATTTATTTTATATAAAATTGTTACTCATGTGCATTAGAAATAAAGAAAAGATCCTGAAGCTTCTGCACAGCCAAAGAAGTTGCTGGCACTGCTAGAAGACAACCAACAACATGGGAAAAAATCTTTACTAGCTGTTTATCAGACAAAGGGCTATTATCGACAATATATAAAGAACTCAAACAGATCAGCCTCCCCAAGTTTAAAGACCCAATTCAAAAATGGGCAACTGAAATGAACAGACACTTCTCAGAGGCA
>PVIC010059106.1:0-10205 GCA_004025085.1 Thryonomys swinderianus | reverse complement strand
CCTCGCAAGCACAAGGCCCTGAGTTCGATCCAGGTAACCACATACAATGCTGGGCGTGGTGGCTCACGCCCACCAGCAATCAATACCACATACCACAGTGCCTGGCATGATGGCTCACGCCTGTAATCCCAGCACTCGGGAGGCAGAGACAGGAGGATTGCTGAGTTCCAGGCTTGCCTGGGCTACAGAGTGAGCTGAGCGCCAGCCTGAACTACAAAGCGAGACCCTGTCTCAAAAAAAAAAAATGATACAAATTTGTGTGCAAAGATGGAAAAGACATGCAGGAAGGCCCCTGATAGATTCTCTTTGAGAGTAGTGTTTCCATCCCTAAGCAATACTAGCCTAGAGTAATTTTTTAAATTGCCAGATGTAATGAATTGGAATTTGCAACACATATCCTAGTTAGTTTGCATTTTGGGGGGGGGTGTCTCATTTTGTAATTCAGGCTAGCCCTGAGCTCACTATGTAGCTCAGGCAAGCCTTGAACTCAGCAATCCTCCTGCCTCTGCCTCCCAAGTGCTGGGATTATAGGTTTAAGCCACCAAACCCAGCATTTGTGGCATGTGGTACTGATTGCTGGTGGCCATGAGTTACCATGCCTGGTATGGCTGGATGTGGTTACCAGGGATTGAACCAGGGACCTTGCACTTGCTAGGCAGGCACTGGAACCATTAAGCTAAATCTCTGGACCCCTAGTTTGCATTCTTTAACAAGCATCTGATAAGTAAAATTTGTAGATCACTGAACTAGTTTCCTATAATAGGCCCAACAGACCTAACCAGTCATGGAATCAATCATTCTAAGTGAAACTAATTAACTCAAAAGTGTACTCATAGCTGAGTTTCAGCTGGTCATAGCAGCTGAGTGTTTATCAGCGATGGGCAACCAACTGATTCAATTTTTTTTTTTTTTTGAGACAGGGTTTTGCTTTGTAGTTCAGGCTGGCCCTGAGCTCACTATGTAGCCCAGGCAAGCCTGGAATTCAGCAATCCTCCTGCCTCTGCCTCCCAAGTGCTGGGATTACAGGCATGAGCCACCATGCCCAGCACTGTGGTATGTGGTATTGATTGCTGGTGGGCGTGAGTCACCACGCCCAGTATTGTATGTGGTTACCAGGGATTGAACTCAGGGCCTTGTGCTTAGGAGGCAGGCGCTGGAACCACTGAGTTAAATCTCCAGCCCCTGATTCAAATTTTTAAAAAGCTGAGCTGTAGCTAATTAAGTTGTTCCTCCCTGATGTACTTCCGTTTTCTGTCCATAAATGCCCAACTGTGTAGCAGGTAGGCGTTCTTAAGAACCTGTTCTGGTTTTGAGGATTACCAGATTTGTGATTCACTATGTTGTTTTAGCTCAAGTAAACTTGAAAAGTTTAATTTAAGGCATTTCCTTTTTAACAAATCCTAGGTGATTCTTTCCTCTAGGGAATTCTGGTGGATTTCTAGATGCCTGCCTCTCAAATGTGAGTGTGCACAGGAACCACCTGAGATCCTGTTTAAAAGGTAGTGTTTGATTCTGTAGATCTGGGGTGGAGTCTGAGCTGGAATTTCTCCCTTCCAAGTACTAACCAGACCAATCCTGCTTAGTTTCTGAGATCAGACAAGATTGGGCACATTCAGAGTAGTATGGCTGTAGATTGAATCTGTATTTCCAAGAAGGTTCCTGCAATGCAGACACTGCTGGTTCCAGACACATTTTTGAGAAGCGAGGCTGTAGAGTTCAGTATGGTGTCAGAGGCCCTGCTGGTGAGTCTGGGAAGAGCTACAGAGCCAGGCCACAGCAAGATACATAAACACAGACTTGAACATAAAATTGCAAAAGCTTTGGAAGACTCATAAACATTATTACCCCTAGGCCCAAGGCTAATAGGTTGCAACATCAACCTGGTTTTGATGAGGAACTGCAGGAATCTGTGAATGGTGTCTAATATCTTTTGAGCACCTAGCATATGGCTTGCGCTGTGCTAAGTAACAGACATATTCACTCATTTAATCCTCACAGCAGACCTATGCAGTAAATATTATTATTTTCATTTTACAAATACAGAAACTGGGGCACAGAATGTTTTAAGTAATATTCCCAAGGGTATTCAGTGCAATATTCAGGAGTCTGACTTCTGAGTCTGGATGTTTAATTACTATGTGGTACTGCAAACATAATGTGTAGCAATTACTTTGAAGAAAGTGATTACATATTATTAAAATAAGATGGGGAAATGATGGCTTACTTGACCTGAGATTCTGAAATCCTGGTGGGCGTCAGAATCTCTTGGGAAATTTGTCCAACGTAGCAAGACAATAATGCTTGAGTTCTGCCCCAGACCTTCTGAATCAGAATCTCTGGGAGAGGGCTGGGCAACTGCATGTTATGAAGGTCCAGGCAGACGCTGATGGTCAAGGTTTGAGTATCATTAGGACAGACTTTCAGATGCAGAGTGAAGATCTGGTTTAATTACGTCCCTCATCGCTACCCCTGACAATTTGAGTATGGGGGGGTCACAGCTTTACTCTCTTAAACTCTTGTTTTACTTTTCTTTTACTCATTCATTTATTTATTCAAGTAATCAAAACAAACCTGAATACGCCTTCATTGTGCCAAGTATAACTTGAGAAGCTGGAGACAGCTCGCTCTCCTTTCTTACTGATTGATAATGATACACGATGAGCACAAGGAGCAGGGCAAATGGAACGTGTGAGGAGTTGTGAGCAAAAGGGGCTGTGAACAGAAAAGGATATGGAAGATGAGCACCTGCATGGTATTATCATCTCTAAAACAAGTGAAGAAGGTGGATTCTGATGACAGACCAGAAAGTGGACCGCAGTCCTAGCCAAGATTTTATTTTCTCCAGTGCTGGAGTTTGAACCAGGACCTGACATATGCTAAGTACGTGTTCTGACACCAAACTACAACCCCAGGCCCCTACCCAAGACTCTTTAAGAATAAAAATAGGTCTTTAAGACTGGAAATACCTAATATTTCTTGAGCGCTTAGTATGTGCCTTTACAGGTAATTAATCTAGGTAGGTCTGATGATCTGTTTTCAAAAAAATTATTAAGTATTTGTGAGCATTTTAGAGAAAGGAAGTGGTGATCGCCAGGGCCAGGTGTGGATTTATTAAAAAATAAGTCATGTCAAGCTACCCCTTTTATTTGGTAGACTAGGAACTGTGGAAGACAGTGGGTTGAGTGGGTGGTAGGGAAGTAAACATAATTGGTGTGAATTCGCAGAAGTCTTTTTTAAAAATACATATTGTGTAGCTGTGTATGTCAGATATTTGCTAGGTGATTACATCTGTATTTTTGTGTTGATCGTGATAAACCTACAAGATAGCACTAATGATGTTCTGGGTTTAATTGCCAATGTATACACAACCCTTTTTAAACTATTTTTAATTTAAAAAGATAAATGATTGTTCTCCTAAATTAAACAAAAAGCCAACACAAAACAGGTCCCTCAAGGTTCCTAGTGAAAGAGTCTTGGCAAAAGGAGACTATCTTGGTGGAGCTGGATATCTGAGGAGACCAAACTCTGATCCTGGACTTTCACTTCTTGTTTAGTTTTTCCAGTAACATGGCCGTTAACTACCTCACATAACCCCTTGGTCCAAGGTTAATAGGCTGCCGCATCAACCTGATTCTGATAGGTATGAATGGAAGACTTTTAGCAAAGCTGAGAGGAAGCCATAAGATTTTGAAAGGTAAGATTTAAGGGCTGAGTGGGTAGCTACGTGAGGTACCCAGAGAGTGCCGATGTTTTGGGCTGAGCTTCGGCACTGTAAAAACAAACAAATGGAAGTAAACATAGACAAGGACCAGACTGCAGATCACCTATAAGCTAAGGCTTACCTTTAGTGTAGAAGATGCGAAGGACATATATGGTCAGGTTTAAAATTTATTTCCATAAAAGGCACACTGCCACTAATCTGCCTCAAAATACTTCCCCTCAATTTTTTTTTCTCTGTTTTTGAGACAGGGTCCCACTATGTAGTTCAGACTGGTTTTGAACTCACTGTGTAGGCTAGATTGGCCTTGATCTCAGTGAGCCTCCTGCTTCAACCTCCCTAGTGCTGGGATTACAGGCGTGAGCCACCACAGCTGGCACTCCTCCTCCCTTTGAACACACTTATTCTGTTCTTGCCACTTTTGGAAGCAGTTCTGGAAGTCCTCCTTTGTAAATGTCTTTATGAGTTGTGAAACATATGGAGAAGGTTGCTACCCAGTGTTATCCAATGGAAAGGCAGGCTTGTAAAAACATTACACCATGTCCTCATCCACTTTATTCACTCATCTAGCACCCTAAAACTTTTGGGTCTTACCCCAAAATCAGAATGACCATGAAAGGTAAATGTTTTGAACTAAAAACAGGGTTGTTGGGCCGGAGATTTAGCTCAGTGGTTCCGGCACCTGCCTCACAAGTCAAGGTCCTGAGTTTGATCCCCGGTAACCACATACAATGCTGGGCATGGTGACTCACGCCCACCAGCCATCAGTACCACATACCACAGTGCCAGGCATGTGGCTCATGCCTGTGATCCCAGCACTCGGGAGGCAGAGACAGGAGGATTGCTGAGTTTGAGGCTTGCCTGGGCTACTTAGTGAGCTCAGGGCCAGCCTGAACTACAAAGCGAGACCCTGTCTCAAAACAAAAACAAAAACAACAAAAACACAGGGCTGTTTTTGAGAATGTCTAAAGAACTTCTAAAATTTAATAAAATAAATAACTAAATAGAAAAGTGGCAAAAGACATGAATGAGCAGTTATAAAAGAGGAAACATTTTGGTAAATGAATTATGGAAAAGATATTCAACCACATTAATGATTATACTGAGTTAAACATTATGCCTTCCAAACTAGTAAAAATTAGAACTACAACCGGGCGTGGTGGCTCACGCCTGTAATCCCAGCATTTGGGAGGCAGAGACAGGAGGATTGCTGAGTTCGAGGCTTGCCTGGGCTACATAGTGAGCTCAGAGCCAGCCTGAACTACAAAGTGAGACCCTGTCTCAAAAACAAAACAAAACAAAACAAAAATTAGAACTACATGTGGTGGTGTCTGGCTGTAATCTCAGCACCTAGAGACTGAAGCAGAAAGATTGTTTTTGGTTCAAGGCCAGCCTGGGCTACATAGTGAGTTCAAAACCACCATAGTCTACACAGTGAGACTCTTTTTTTTGTTTTCTTTTTTGAGACAGGGTCTCACTTTGTAGTTCAGGCTGGCTCTGAGCTCACTATGTAGTCCAGGCAAACTTGGAACTCAGCAATTCTCCTGTCTCTGCCTCCTGAGTGCTGGGATTACAGGCGTGAGCCACCACGCCCGGCACTGTGGTATGTGGTACTGATTGCTGGTGGGCGTGAGTCTCCACGCCCAGCATTGTATGTGGTTACCGGGGATTGAACTCAGGACCTAGCGCTTGCGAGGCAGACACCGGAACCACTGAGCTAACCCTCCGACCCAGTGAGACTCTTTCTTAAAAACAAAAATCAAGCAAGCAAACAAATACCTTTTCTTACACTGCTGCAGACTAGAAAGGTTTATTTAAGATTCAGGTAGCCTGAAGAAAAGATGAAGAGCTGTGGGAACGTCTGACACACTTTTACTAAATCAGTGGCATGGGGAGCAATGCTGAAAAATCCCACTCCCATTCCCATGTATACTTCCATATATATCACACTAAGCTAGCAATTTAACAAAAGTTATATAACCTAGAGCACTGGTTTTCATGTTCACTGTGCATGCACATGCTACATAACATATGTTGGTTGATTCATTAGCAAGTGGAAGGCACCCAGATGAAAAGCCTGAGCCCAGCCATCTTAGAGAACCTGACCACACATAGTTCCAAATTAGGAAATCCTACAAGTATTGTGTTGATGAAAATGAAAAGCCACATTAACTAGTGGTGGGGTGGAGGTAAAATGTAGAACCATTTAAGAATAGAATCTGGGATTGTCTAGTGAAGTTGCCCATAGGCATACTCCATGATGCAGCACTTCCACAGCTAATATCTTCTTGCACAGGAGATATGTATACAGATGTTTATAGCAACATTATTTTCAAAAGCTGAAATAATTCAGATGACCATGTCAGAAGAATAATAGAGTCATATTAATATAAGCCTACAGTTACAACAACAGTAATGAAAGAAATTTAAAGCCTTTATTTTGGTGGAGCCAGGGATTGAACTCAGGACCTTGCACTTGCCAAGCAGGCAGTCACATCACTGAGCTACATTCCCAGCCCAAGAAAAATAATTGAGTGGACACTAAAGAAATTGCACTGTGAGATAAAGGCTGCAAAGGAGACTGAAAATGGCCACTCTAAGAAGATTCTCAGGGCTGGAGGGTTAGCTCAGTGGTTCCAGCACCTGCCTCGCAAGCGCAAATTCCTGAGTTTAATCGCCGGTAACCACATATAGTGTTGGGTGTGGAGGTTCACGCCTATAATCCCAGCACTGGGAGACAGAGACAGATGGATTGCTGAGTTCGAGGCTTGCCTGGGCTACTTAGTGAGCTCAGAGCCAGCCTGAACTACAAAGCAAGACCCTGTCTCAAAAAAAAAAAAAAAAAAAAAAAAAAGATTCTCAGTAGGTTCCCACATTTCAGAAGCCCTGATTAACAGAATGACCTTGAAGAATCCTTAGCTAGACTATTTCTTCAGCACAAATTACATTTCAGCAGGAACTTTATACTACAGAATGCAGGTTGGCCTTGAATTTTATGTAGCTCAGGCCGACCTTGAACTCTCAACAGACCTTCTGCCTCCACCTCCCACCTGCTGGAACTGTAGGCATGCTCCACCATATGTGGCTAGAGTTGTTATTTAATGGCTAAAGTTTTAGCTTTGCAAGAGGGAAAGTTTGAGAAACTGGTTTTACAACACTAAGAATGTACTTAATGCTTCTGAATTGTTTGCTAAATATTGGTTAAGATGTACTGGATAAACAGAATGCATCTTGTGACTCTGTAGCCATATGCTTTAGTCAGCCTAGGTGATCTGCAGATGTACTTGAAACACAGGACAATCCCAATTCCGACCCCTCTGCCATGCCGTTTCTTCTTTATAGTGGGTTGACTGTAGACTGACACATGAGGCAAAATTCAACTCTCCTATTTCATGTTGTGTGAGATATTGTGTCCCTGTGACAAGAAAGTGACTAAGATAAATTCTGTTACAAGTGAGGTCTTTACTGTGATTAACTGACCAATGGTTCAGGAGCTCTGGAACTGCTTACCAGGAGGAGTTTGGGAAGATTGAAGTTGCTAGCTGTAGAACAGCCTTAGAATGTTGTAAGCCAACATTGATGGGTGATTCTGATTAGAGCTCTGAAGTCCAGAGTGCTGGGAGGAAGTGCAGATAGTAAAAACCAGGCTCAGGTTTCAGTTGAGAACAAGGACTCTATTGGCAGCTGAACTCCAGGTGACATACGTCACTCTACAGCAGAAAATTTGTTTAGATTTTGCTTGTGTCCTGAGACCTTACAGAAGACTGAGATTAAGGGTGATGCACTAATTCATCTGGTGGTCATTTAAGGCAGCTGAATGTTCAGGCTGTAGCATGGTTTCTGGTTGGTACTTTCAGTAAAATCTAATGTGAGAAACACAATTTAAAAATCTACTTTAAAAAGTTTTCAGTTTTTCCAGAAAGAAAGCACCTACAAAGATAGAATAGAGGAGACCTTGGTTCTCCAAAAATTAGCATTAAAAACAAACCAAGTACTTTGGATCAGGACAACAGGAAAAAAAGTGGCAGAAGGGAATGTCACAAATCAGCAAGGCCCTGCTCTTTTGAAGGCTCAAAATTGCAAAAGTGACTTTTCTTTAAGAGGAGAGCCCCAGGTCACTGAGCAGCCTAGAGAATCTGCTGCCCAGGATTCAGTTCACAGTGCTCCGCCATCCTGGCATTTGGAGGCCTCTGGTGCGATGGCCCAAGATGGCTTGGATACTGGTTAAGTTGATGGCAGAATGTGGCTTCACGACTGTAGTGCTTGCCTTATAGGCATGCAGAATGAAAAAGTTGTGCAGTCAGAAAGGCTTTCATCAGATTTCAGAAGAAGGCTCGGTAGCCCAGGCAATGTGCTCCTCAGAGAGCAGTGTGTGGAGCTGTAAGTGTGAAACTGCAAGTGCAGTGGAGACCTGAGGAACGTGGATCATCTGAAGTAGGCCACAAGGAGTGAGCAAAGCAAGCCCAAGAGAGAAACCTCAAGGGCTACAGCTGCCAGCAATGCCATAGTGGTGGGATCGTCCAAACACTCTGAAACTAACATTTTGTCACAACTTGCCCTGGGAGTTAGACATGAAACTATGGGATTTAACATTTCCCCTACTGAGTTTCAGTCTTGTTTTGGTCCCTTTGGTTTCTACCCTTCTATTCCTTTCTTGGAATAGGAATATTTATCCTGTGCCACTGTGTGTTGACGGTGTTTAAAACTTCTTTTTGATGATGCTCACAGCTCTGAGTTTGCTTTAAACCTCAAAGGAGACTTTGGACTTTGACTTTTCAGTGATGCTGAAACTGTTAGGATTATGGCAACTCTTAGAGAGGGACTAAATACATTTTGCATAGAGATGTGTATGAGCTTTTTGAGGACCAGGAGCAGAATGGTATGGTTTATAACAAGATGCTATGGTAGACAGGGTTTTGGGAAGTAATTATATCATGAAGATGCTATACTCATTGGTGGATTAGTCCATTTTTGAGTTTATAATTAAATATGATTTTGGAAGAGGAGGATCAGTGAGGGATGGCAAACCTATGGTATGTGTGCCACAGCTGGCTATTTGTTATAGCTTTGAAAGCTCTAAAAGGTTCACCATCACTGGCCTAGAACGATATATCTCTTCCTGGATTTTTCCTTTATTCTCTCTGCTTCCTTTCATAACATGAGCCAGCTTCTCTTCAACAAGTCCTTGTGCCACACTGTTTCTCTTCTGGAGCTGGCTGATGGTGGACTGAAACATGAGACAAATAAATCACTGTCCTCTTAAATTGTGCGTGTCAGGCATTGTGTCTCAGCAATGAGAAAGTGACTAAGACAACCTTATTTCTTTAAAACTCTTCATTATATAAGAAAACTTTAGAAAATGGATGACTTAATAGTTATACTGAAACACCTATACCCACCAATTAGCTTTAACTAATCACTATGTACAATGCACTGAACTTTAGACAGTTCATTTACTCTTTTATGAGGTCTGCCAGCCCTGGAAAGCCAAGTACCTTAAAACATCCCTCCACTTCTGCACTTAGCTTGAACAGTTTTTTCTCAGAGCAGTTCCATCTCAGTACAGGTGCGTCCCTCCTTTGAAAAAAAATTGCTAACAATTACATTTTATTATATAGAAAAATTTAAATTCAAGGAAAATCCAGCCGGGTATGGTGGTGCACATTTGGAGCCCCAGATACAGCCAGGAAGACAGAAATTTCCAGGCCAACCTGGGCAATTTAAGGAGAACTGTCTCAAAATAAAAATAAAAAGGGCTGGAGGGCTGGAGGGTTAGCTCAGTGGTTCCGGCGCCAGCCTTGCAAGTGCAAGGACCTGAGTTTGATCCCCGGTAACCACATATAATGCTGGGTGTGGAGACATGCCCACCAACAATCAACACCGCATACCACAATGCCTGGCGTGGTGGCTCACGCCTGTAATCCCAGCACTCGGGAGGCAGAGACAGGAGGATTGCTGAGTTTGCGGCGGCTTGCCTGGGCACCATAGTGAGCTCAGGGCCAGCCTGAACTACAAAGCGAGACCCTGTCTCAAAAAGCAAAAAAAAAAAAAAAAAAAAAAGGGCTGGGGCTGCAGTTCAAAGATACAGCACTTGCATGTGTGAGGCCCAGGGTTCGATTCCCAGCAAACACACGCATGACCAAAACCAGAGACAATGACAATGGATTCCCACAAGTCCACCACTGAGTCTTAGCAAATATATTTTTCACTGAGCATAATGTTTTTGAAGTTCATCATGATGCAAAATGTATTAGGAAGTCATTCCTTTTCATTGCTGAATGGCATCCACTGTTGGGTTATGCCACATTTTGTGTAGACATTGAACAAGGACATGTGCGTTGCCATCAGCATTTGGCCATCATAAACTTTACTGCTATAAATAGTTGTGTGCCTGTCTTTTTGGGGATACGTGCTCTCATTTCTCTTGGGTAGATCCCAAGGAGTGGAACTGCTGAGTCATATGGTAAGTTTATGTTAGTTTTTTTTT
>PVIC010059105.1:0-10208 GCA_004025085.1 Thryonomys swinderianus | reverse complement strand
CCTTCCACCCTTCCTTCCTCTTCCTCCTCCTCCTTCCTTTTTCTCCTCCTCCTCCTCCTTCCTCCTCTTCCTCTTCTTCATTTCTCTGTTCATGAACTCAAGTCTGTCTGTGGTTCTGATTGAAAACTGAACTGGACAAGAACTGAATCAAATTTCTCCATAAGGCCCATATCAAATCTGGATTGATTCTCATCCAACTCAGTTTGCAGCTGGAATTGTGGAGAGGGTCAAGTTTGTAAACTGGGCACCACTGTAGCGGCCACTCTTGCTTTTTACTATGGAGCATTTCAAACATACGCAAAAAAAGATGGAGCGTGTAATGGAGACAGTCCCATGTGCCCATCACGAGGCAGCTTAACAGTTACCAACTCTTGGGCAGTTTTGGTGTTTCATTAATCTTACCTCAACCGTTCTCCTCAACTGCATTATTTTGAAGCAAATCTTAGTCTGTTGCTTCTGTGAATAATTTTGAATGTCTTCATTTTATTTAAAAAGTTCTTTGCACATATTTGAGTTCACCGTGCTTTAACTGTTGGGTGTGTAGTTTGGTTCATTTGTTCATCATTATGAACACAGCAGTGAACATGAGGAAGCTTTTTCACGCTTCCATATTGAGCACTGTTTGTCTGGGGGAAGCCCCCCAAAGTGAAATCATCAGGGAGAAGGCACACTCTTTGTATCTGACATTCTGTTCTCCTGGTTGTTGTCCCTAGGCTGACTTTGCCATTGAGGCCTTGGCCAAGGCCACTTATGAGCGGATGTTCCGATGGCTGGTGCTGCGCATCAACAAAGCTCTGGACAAGACCAAGCGGCAGGGCGCCTCATTCATCGGGATCCTGGACATTGCTGGTTTCGAGATCTTCGATGTGAGCCTTGCCCTTTACACCCACTCTGCTGCCTTCTTGGCCTCTTAGTTGCTTTTTCCCTCGGATCCCGAATCCTCTTCCCCCTGGCCCCATGGCTGCTGGAGTGGCCGTGCTCTGTGCATGGAGGCAGTCTTGAAGCTGCTCAGGAATTTGCTCACTTCCCAGCTGGAGATGTCAGAGAGAACGTGCCTCTCAGATCGTATTCTTAGAGTTCGTGGCAGGTGTTGCCTACTTTGTTCTTTTGGCAACAGTTATTGAGCTTTGGGATAAGAAGACGCTTCCTCTGCTCGTAAAGGTTTTGAGATCTGATAGGAAAACGTAATAATTACTGCGGATCTGAGGTTCTTAACCTGGGGTCCACAATGGAAAAAAATATATTTTCATTTCCTAACTTTATTTCTCTTTGAAATCATGCATTTTTTTCATTTGTGAATTGAATAAAGCACTGAGCCATGACAGTATTACCTAGCAGTCCTTGTAATCTGTCACCAGTAGAAGTCAGATACTTTGTTTTCATAGTCTAGTCCAATATGTAGTAATATTTATGCTTATCTCTGCATCAAAATTTTGGAAGCTAAACCCATGGCTAATACTTATTCATAAGGAGCACAGTTAATAATTATATTTAATATAATGTCTTTCCTTGGTAATCTACTTTATGCATTTAAAAAGATTATCCAGAAAGGGGCTTTACCAGGCCATAGCAGAGGTCTGCAGGCTCCAGAACATGAAGGCTGTTTGTTGCTGGGTGGTGGAGGGCCACCCGGGGAGGTGCCCCTTGTATCCTTTCCGAGTCTCTCCTTCCTTGGGGGTCTTGGCCCTTTGTGGAAGGGCGTTTCTCTGACTCCGCCTTCCCCTTGCAGCTGAACTCCTTCGAGCAGCTGTGCATCAACTATACCAACGAGAAGCTGCAGCAGCTGTTCAACCACACCATGTTCATCCTGGAGCAGGAGGAGTACCAGCGTGAGGGCATCGAGTGGAACTTCATTGACTTTGGCCTTGACCTGCAGCCTTGCATCGACCTCATCGAGAAGCCAGTAAGAGCCCTCTGGCCTCACCTGTGGCAGAGCTGGCTTCTCACCCCTGTTCCCTGCAGTAGCTTCTGTTCCTCCAGTGCTGTGAGGGTTGTGGACGAGTCTGGCTGCTCTCCTGTTGATGCTGTGGAGGGCTGATCAGGGAAGCCTCTTCCCTCAGAGCAGAGGGTCTGGGGCACAGCCATGGGCTGAGGGTGGGGTGGAGATGACTCTGGGTCTGGGCATCTCAGCTATAGTCCCCAAAGCCATTCCAGGTCTTCCCGTTTCTTTGTCTTAAGCAGCCACACTATTGTGAACTAAGGGTCCCATCTCTGGACACTCGTGCTGCAGCCCAGCACTGCACTGACCCGGGCTGGTGTCGAGTGCTTTTCCTGCCTGTGATACGAAGCTCAGGCTCTTGGCCCTTACAATTAACCTGGCCCCGGAGGTTCTCCCATCGCACTGGATGTTGAGCATGGCTGGGCCTGAAGCCTTTGTCTTTTCCCCAGCAGGGCATTTTCAGTGTTCTCCCAAGCAGGTGGAGCCTTGGTTACCTATTTGCTTGAGGTTGGGGGTGTGTGCTCTCTAATGAAGCCTGAGTTGTATTTCTGGTTATTTCCTGAATATGGTTAAATGTACTAAACTCAGTCCTTCCTGGAATCCCTCATGGCTTGAGCATGTGGATACCTGAGTCACACAGAAACTTTGAATCAAGAGGCCCAAGACAAATCTTTGCAGTGCTAGTGTGAAACTATTTAATGGTGATGGTGTTTTGATTTTTTTCTTAATGAGTTGAATTTGGTAATGATCAGAGCCCACCTGGCTTTCATTCTGTCTGGTAGTCTCTCTGCAGCATCTGAGCCTGCTTTCTCATCTTATAAGTTCAGTGTCCAGAAGGCTTTAGGGTCTTTGGGCTTCTCTCTAGCCCAGGGGGACTTACGGTGTCCTGCTGCTTCGTGCAGCTGTGCAGAGTGCTTGGTGTGCTACGAGCGAGGGGCCCCGACTGAGTGGCAGGCACCTGCGCAGAGCCCTGCAGCCCTGGACCGGGGGCTATGCTTCTCCCCACGTCCACCAGGGCATCCCTAGTGCAGGCACAGAAGCTGGAGAGTGACGGCAGGGTTAGGGCATCAGCTGCAGCCTGGGTACCAGAGGTGTCTTTGTGAACTGGAACTTTTAATCTGAGTGCTTTTTCCAGTGCTGCTGCCTCTTTCCTGTGGAAGAGAATGGTGCCCACCTTCCGTGGGTCCTGGGGGTGCCCATACCGGGCTGTGCGTTCCCGAGGCTGGCACTGGGTCCTAGGGCTGCTCACAGTGTCCTGTTCTGCTCCCCAGGCGGGGCCCCCTGGCATCCTGGCTCTGCTGGATGAGGAGTGCTGGTTCCCCAAAGCCACGGACAAGAGCTTCGTGGAGAAGGTGATGCAGGAGCAGGGCACCCACCCCAAGTTCCAGAAGCCCAAGCAGCTGAAGGACAAAGCTGATTTCTGTATCATCCACTATGCCGGCAAGGTGAGGGGAGTGTGCTCGGGCAGGCGGGGTCACCAGGGCCGCCTTAGTCCACAGTGCACTCGGTTGTGCAGCTGGTGGGTGGTCAGTGCTCACACCGCGCAGAGCATCTTTCCACAGTGCGCTTTGTGGACAGCTCAACTCTGCGTGGAATGCCCGTATTATGCGAGACCGCCGGCCAGGTGTGCAGTAGATTCGGCTGTAACTGGAGCTGCGGTTAGAGCTCTGCCACTCTTAAGCTGGTTGATTTTGGACCAATGACTTAGTCTCTCTGAGCCTGGGTTTCCTTATTTGGGAGATGGGGTGACCCCTGCCCTTGCGTTCACGTGCATTAAACAGGATTGTAAGGCCTGGTGCTCCCTAGCAGGCTTCCTAGGCTTCACAATGCAGGGTGCCGGCTGCATCATGTTTCTTTGTGAGCACTGACTGCCCTGTGCATGGTGCCGTGTTTAGCAGCATCCCTGGTGTCTCCCGCCAGAGGTCAGCTGCTCTAGGCACTGTGAAACAGTCCTCTTCCGGGGGCAGCACACTGCCCTTCCCCGGAGCCACTGCTGTAGACAGAAGCTGTCGTCATTACCCAGGCCGTGCGACCAGGCCACGGTAGACCTGGCATCGGTGCCTAGCCAGCATCCATTCTTCTGCAGCTGGGACCTCACTTAACCGTAGAGGTGTGTGCTGAGACTCAGCGGGTTTTTCTTGCCAAGTTGTGTGCTCTGTGCACAGAGTTCCTGACGATGACAGGGCCGGGCCATCTCCTGATCAGTGGCGAGCCCAGGCCTTGCCCACAATCCAGCCTGTGGCCCGCGCTGCCCGGCCTCTCTTAGAGAGCTTGCTGGTTCTGAGAGAGCTGAGGCAAATCTCTTAAAACTGCTCATGAGAAGCTAATGATCCTAAACAGAAGCTTGAGGAGGTGCCGTGTGCAGCAGTGCAGCAGCTGCAGTGAGCCTTCGCTGTCCTGTCCACTGTCTGCTGTGCTACTGGAGTATGGGGACACGCTGGGCACCGTCCAGGGGCTGCGTGATGGGCCTGGCTCTGTGACAGCAGCTAACAGGTCAGGGACGGTGGCTGTGCTGGGGTTCTGAAGTGTCCTAAAGGTGCGCAGTTCTGTAGCTCTGGCCTCTCACAGCAGGCAAATGCTGATCCAGAAGAAAAACCCACATCCCACGCCTGGAGTCCATAGCAGCACATGTGTGTGCCCCTAGGGGGCAGTCGGGTTCAGAAGTGGGAGGCCAAGGCGCTTGCTGCTCTTATTGTTCCTCTTGCTATGAAAACACAATATTGCTCACGTTATTAAGAACATATTTCAATAAAGGTATGAATGGATGTACCTTAGAGACAACAGGAGTATTCTAAGAAGACAAAAAGCACAAATTACGGTCATAGGACTAAAAAGAAATGTTATTAATGTGCTGATACACGTCCTTCTGGGGCTTTTTCTTTCAGTTTGTATTACCCTAAAAAAGGAAAAGGGCAATATCCTTTTGTGCGGCTGCAACACCATTTTCTTAGTAGTCCGCTGTGCTCAGCTCTCTTTAATTTTCTGCTCCTGCTCGCCATACTGCAGAGAGCATCCTGTCCGTGGCCCCCCGTCACTCACCACTCCTGTGGGGATGGAAACACCAGGCCGGAGGGCGCTTCCATTTCCTGGTGTTCCCACTCGAGGGTTTGGCCCCTGGGAGGAGCTGCATGGTCTCAGGTCCCTGAGCAGCCTGTGACAGGCCCCCACCTCCTCCAGGTGGACTACAAAGCCGACGAGTGGCTGATGAAGAACATGGACCCCCTGAACGACAACATCGCCACCCTTCTCCACCAGTCCTCCGACAAGTTCGTCTCTGAGCTGTGGAAGGATGGTACGCCCTTGCCCTCCCGCCCTGCCTCCTTGCCCGCTGCAGCTGGTCACGCCCTTCTCTGCAGCAGGTCTGGCCACCAAACAGGGTCCTGACACAAGCCAGGTGGCTTCTGTCCTCTAGTTTTCTCCAGAAAATTCTCCTTGAGCCACAAGGGAGAGGCTGCCCCGCGCATGCGTCATAGTCCTTTCCTGTCTGGGCAGAGGCTCTTCCGGGGCCACCCGGCCACAGGTGGCCCTGGTACTTCCCTCGGAGGCAGAGTCCGGGGCGGCCCCACTCCTTGTTCTGCGGGATCTCCAGCTCCCGCGCCTCCTTCCATTTCCGCCTTCTACTCCTTGGTAGGCTGGCTGCTTTCAAGTTGTTCTTTTCCTTTGTTTCTGTCATTTCTCCCCTCCTTCCGGGTCTTGCTTTAACCTCTCTGTTGCAGAGATGCAGAGCACTCAGAGAGCCTATTTCTATCGCCGCTTTCCCATTCTCCACCTAGAATCAGGTGACCGGCTGCTCGGAGTGGTGTCTTGTGTGTGTGGTGCGCCCCAGAGCTGTGCAGGAAACTCTGTGGCTGTGGCCTCCCCACTTGGCTCTTCTGCTGGCTGCGCCTGTTGCCTTTGACCTGCCCTGGCTTCTGTGCAGCTCCCCTGTGCTCGTTACAGGCTCCTCCAGAACACTGGCTGTGTTTAGGCTCTTTGGGGACCTCTTGTTACATATACGGGGAGTAGAAAGCTGTTCAAAGTCCTGCTCTTAGAGCTCCCCCTACAGGTGACGCCTTACTGCTTGGTTGGCTGCAGGTGTCAGCATGATGAGGTCCAGGTGTTGCGCTTGCTGCTCTGTGTCTGAATCTCAAAGTGGCATTTGTGTCTGTCCAGTAGTCGCTTAGCAAGGGCTGTGCCTTCTGGGCCAGGAGTCAGGACACAAAGGACACAGTTGTTGTGGGGCTGTATCCACTGTTTCCTGCGTGGAGTCTTGGAAGCCAGTAAAATGGGGCTGGGGTGGGTGTGCTGGGTGGAGATGTCTCCATCTAATCGGTGGTTGGTGGGTTCCAGCCTCACTCCTGGCCTCTATCTTAAGCAAGTGTCCTTTCTGCTGTCTTCAAATAAATACTAGAAATCTGACCTCACAGGAAGTTTTACTTTCAGTACTGGCAGTCTTCAAATTGAATAACTCTTGCTTAAAATTGATCTGCAGTGGCTGGTCAGATTGTTGTGCTTTGTTTTTTTGTGCTTATTTTTACCTTGGAGAATGCTGTTCATTTCACTGCTGTAGGTATGAGCCCTGCTAATGAGGGCTCTTCCTTGGAGGTTGGTTTAGGTAAGACCTGAGAGTCAGGAGAGAGGTCAAATGTAAGAATATGAAGATAGCTGGGTATGGTGATACAGGCCTGTATTTCCAGTACTCTGGGAGGCTGCGGCAAGAGTATCGCAAGTTCAAGCCTATTGTAGGCAACTTGGTGAGTCTCCGTCTCAAAATAAAAAGGCCAATGGATATGGCCCAGTGTGAAGGCCCTGGGTTCAATCCCTGGTACTGAGGAAAGAAAATGTTTATGGCCAGTGGTGGTGCCTTGGAGCTCTCTCTGATGCCACCACTGCCCTTGGGCCCTGCTTTAGAGTTCTCAGCGCAGGCGGCTGAGGACAGACCCATCCATTCAGAGCCCTGTCAACAGTGGTAGAGTAGCTTTGGAGTCCCCCACAAATGGGTCCCAGCCTTAGGCGAAGGTCAGCATCAACTAGGGATACTGACCTGTTATAACTGGGACCAGGGACTATGGGGTGCCTTAAGCTGGATTTTATCTCCTCCAAACCAGCCCCATGGAATCCTCGGTTCCAAGTGTATTACCACCTTCCTGTGTCTCCGGGAGCGGGAGCTTCCACAGCGGCTGAGGGTAGAACAGGGCGTGTGAACATGACGGCGGCTTTGGTGGAGCACAGGTTCCCGGCAGGCCTGTAGCTGCAGGCGGAAGAGCCCTGCGCTGCCGCATTGTCTCTTTCTCTGTCCTGGCTTCTGTCTGTCCCCCCATCCCGACAAACACCCCAAGCTGGATCGCTGGCGCTCACGTGCTCTGTGGTCCGCAGTGGATCGCATCATCGGCCTGGACCAGGTGGCCGGCATGTCCGAGACGGCGCTGCCCGGGGCCTTCAAGACGCGGAAGGGCATGTTCCGCACCGTGGGCCAGCTCTACAAGGAGCAGCTGGCCAAGCTGATGGCCACGCTGAGGAACACCAACCCCAACTTTGTCCGCTGCATCATCCCCAACCACGAGAAGAAGGTACGGCCACCGTGGGGTGCCCTTGGTCCCTCCTCGGCCGGCTTCCCCACTGCCGCAGCATGGTGCTCTCGGTGCCCCTGGGGCCGGCTCTGGAGACCGAGGGAGGCGCTGCCTTTGTAGCCTGCATTTCCTGCGGCCTTTGCCAGCGCACTGTGGCCTCCCGGGCCCAGGTCCCTGTGAACTAGGGCGGGAGGTGGGCACACGCCCTTCCCGTCACCCTGGGCACAAGTGTGAGACCCCGTGTGCTTTCTCCTCCAGGCTGGCAAGCTGGACCCCCACCTGGTGCTGGACCAGCTGCGCTGCAATGGCGTCCTCGAGGGCATCCGCATCTGCCGCCAGGGCTTCCCCAACAGGGTGGTCTTCCAGGAGTTCCGCCAGAGGTGAGCGGGCAGCTCCCCGCAGGGTCTTCCGGGTGTGGCCGGCTCTGCACATGTCCTCTCCTGTATGAGAGGAGAGGGGTCGCACTGTTGTCTTTTCCGTGAGAAGGGCTGTCGCTGCCCGAAGGGAGAGCCCTGGTGCCGGCTCTCACCGCTGGTGACTGCAGGCAGAGAGTGTGAAAGGAACTCGGGAGGGTCAGCCCGACCCCTGTGTGTGAAGGAGGTTTGTGGGGATGAAAGTCAGAGACACTGCGGCCTCGTGCGACCTGTCAGAGTCACCCCGTCCTGTCTGCCCGGTAGTGCAGTGCCGACTGCGGTCTTTCTTGGGCAGAGATGTGAGCGTGGCTGTCTCGGCTCCTGCCAGGAACTCTAGGCAGTGAGTAGCGAGTAGCCCAGCCCAGAGCCCGGGCAGGTGGCTGAGGTGGGTCAGCACAGGGCTCCGCTCACTTCCTGGGAAGCCCGACCCCTCCTTCATTCAGCCCGGAAAGAGCAGGGTAGGGTTGGCTAGTTATGTCTGCTTTCCTCACCGGAGTCCGTGAGAGGAGCTCTCCGTGTGTGCTCTGTAAGGACGATCTTGGTCTCCCACATACAGAACGCAGCCAAGGGGGTGGACTGATGGCTTCTCTTTCCTTCCTCAGATACGAGATCCTGACTCCCAACTCCATTCCGAAGGGCTTCATGGACGGGAAGCAGGCCTGTGTGCTCATGGTGAGTTCAGAGCCGCCTGCGGGCAGGACTTCCGGCTGCCGGCCACTCCTATTGGATGGGTACCTTTTGGTCTCTTGGAGCCTGCGCCGTGCTATCCCTGCCAGGGCTCTGGTGTGGATTCTGGCAGGTGCCCGGCTGGCAGCCCTCCCGGCCTTTGGATGGTCGGGATGACTGAGGCCCCAGCGGACTGGGCTCTGCGCGAGATGGTTGTTCTGTTTGGGAAACCCTCTCCCGCTTGTTTGCTCATGTCGCTTCTGAGCTCAGCAGGAAGTTGGGCAGCAGGCCTGGAGCCTGAGATCCGTACCTTTCCCTGGCGGCCCCTGCGCGCTGCCTGGTGCACGCCGGGTTCTGGGTGGATGTGTGATGACCCGTGGTGCACAGTGGCCAAGCAGGGGCTCATGCCAACCTTGGGCCCTTCTGCTTTCCCTGGCCTGGCCAGGGTTGGCAGCCACTGCCTTTTGTCAAATTTTACTTTCCATGCTTTCTGAAAACTTACAGTTGGGAGGGGGGAGAAATCCATTATTTTCCCTGGGCAGAGCGAGACCTGTGTTAATTCACAGGGAGCCTGTGGGTGGGAAAAGGTGAAAGGGAGACCGCTCCTGGCCCCAGCACTCACCAGGCAGTAGGGGAGAGTACAGGCGGCGGTGTCTCCCGCTGGCACGCTCTTCTCCACGCGGCCTCAGTTCCCGCTCGCCGGGTGGGCTCTGCAGGGAAGACCGAGCTTGTCACGCAGTGAGTGGGACCGGCAGCAGAAGGGCAAAGGCCCACCCTGGCACCTCATTACTGGTGCCATTTATGGGCACTGGAGCCCCCCAGACCCCTCTTAGGCTATTCATGGCATTGCCAGTTGGGAGTGTATGCTAACCCTCCCCTCCCAGGGGACACGCCCAGGGCTGCCTTCCTGTGAGAGCCTCGCCACCGTCACCAGAGTTGCTCCAGAGAATTATGACACCTGCACTTGGTGTGTGGAGATGCGGGGCCTCTGTGCCTTCTTGTGTTCAGTTTCCCAGTCTTGTCCTGCCGTGAAGGACACTCGGTTGTTAGCAGTGTGTGGCCTTAGGGGCTCAGGGCCAGGGTCCGCTAACCAGGGTGTCATCTGGTGTGCACTGTAATTCAGCGCTAGTGATGCCCAGTGGAGTCCCGTGTGGACTGGCGCAGCCGGGTTTGTGGAGCACAGTTTGTGTGCGAGGTGGGAGACAGGAGGCGAGGAGGGGTCCAAGTTAACTCTCCAAAAGCTGCCTGGTTGCCCTGTGACCTGAACCCTGCTTTCTCTGTCTTGGTGCTGAGGCTCTTGTGGTATGCAGAGTCCCTGCACGGGACCCTGGGTCAGCCCTTACTTTCTTCCAATCTAGATCAAAGCCTTGGAGCTTGACAGCAACCTGTACCGCATCGGCCAGAGTAAAGTGTTTTTCCGGGCTGGCGTGCTGGCCCACCTGGAGGAGGAGCGGGACCTGAAGATCACTGACGTCATCATAGGCTTCCAGGCCTGCTGCAGGGGCTACCTGGCCAGGAAGTGAGTTGGGGGGTGGCTTGTTCCCGCCAGGCCCTGCCCTCCATCCTGGGGAGCACTTGACCAGCCATGGTGTAGGGTACCCAGTGCCCGTCAGAGCCTGTCCAGGGAAGGGCCGAGGCTCT
>PVIC010059104.1:0-10192 GCA_004025085.1 Thryonomys swinderianus | reverse complement strand
TGGGCGTGGAGACACGCCCACCAACAATCAACACCTCATACCACAATGCCTGACGTGGTGGCTCACGCCAGTCATCCCAGCACTTGGGAGGCAGGGACAGGAGGATTGCTGAGTTCGCAGCGGCTTGCCTGGGCACCATAGTGAGCTCAGGGCCAGCCTGAACTACAAAGCGAGACCCTGTCTCAAAAAGCAAAAAAAACACAAAAAACAAAAAAACAAAACTGATTTTATTAGGGGCTGGGGATTTAGCTCAAGTGGTACTGTGCCTACCTTGGAAGCACAAGGACCCAAGTTCGATCCCCAGAACTGCAAAAAAAAGTTATTTTATTAGTTCATTTTATACATAATTATGATCATATTCAACACTGAGAATTTGGGCACATCTTGGTTTCATTCTTCCCCTTTCTCTTGCTCTCCTTGTCTTAAGAAATCAGCTACTGTAGTAAATATAGGAGTGCATTAAAATTAATGATATCAAGCCAGTTATTTTTTATTTTACTTTAACCTGGATTTATCAAAAACATAGATCAGTTTAGACCTTTGCTCGCCAAGGAGGGAAACTCAAGAACGATGATCCTAAAGAGAGAGAGAGTATTTTGAAGAAAATTAATTCCAAAGTGTCCTTTACCATAATACATTTTTTAAAATTTAAACATTCACTCTAGGGTTTTTTTGTTTTATTTTGTGGTACCAGGGATTGAACTCGGGCCCTCGTGCGTCCCAAGTTGGTACAGTACCACTTGAGCTAAATCCCCAACCCTTGCTGTAGCTTTAAATCCTACCTCATATGTCCACAGGTTTTGTTCCCTCATCAGATTAAAATAAGGTTCATTTAAAAATTAGGGCTGAGGATTTAGCTCAAGTGGTACCACGCCAACCTTGGATGCACAATGACCCGAGTTCAATCTCTAGTAGGACAAAAAAAAAAAAAATTGATGCAACAGCCCACAGGTGGCCTAAGTCATCCAAATAGTCGTGAAGTGATTTCACACTGCCTGCTGATTTTCACAACCCCGGGGTTCTGAGATCGCTGGTTTTCATAACTACTGAGCATCGATGAAGAACAGTATGGGAACGACGCAGGTTCAGACGCTACGAAGCTTTTCTCTTTACAAAGTTTCAACTCCTGTTCTTCACTAGACCCTTGTTAGATCTTTCAAAGTCACTGGTTAATTCCTGGACCTCTTTTTTTTTTTTTAAAGTTGATTTTGGCCATTTTTTCCAGTATTCTCATTGGCTGTATGGGATTTCCACAAGCTCATTCTCCAGTATTCCTGAGATGTTGCCTCTTTGGCTATGTTTACATGTATCAGAATTAAATCACACTGGTCAGTCCACCTCCCACTCATCCCAGTCACATTCTGAGTGCTCGATCCCAACACAGGGCTGATAATTATTTGCTGCAGACATGCAGGAGGTTTCTTACAGGAACAGTGTGTTTACATCATGGCACAGACTTCTCCCGGGCAGAGCCTGGCAGCAGGGAATGTGGCATCCTATGGAGTTTCGGTTGAGTTTATTCTTCGTGTCCCCGCCCTGCAGGCCTGTCACCCACGTCAGCCACACCGGGGTTGCCTCCATGTGCAACTTCTCACCCTCGGCTCGGAGGCTGGACAGGATTGCCATCTATGAGGAGTTCCTGAGGCTGACCCGGGATGGTACCCAACTGCAGAACTTCACTCTGGACAAGAACAGTGTCCTCGTGGACGGTAAGACTTCCGGTGCTTCAGAGCTCCACGTTCTTTACTTAGACAGTCCAGGACGTCTCAAGCCCCAGCCCGAGGCAGGATTGAACTTCCTCGGATGTATTCTAGGTAGGGTAGGTCCTCCAGGCTTTAATCATCATCAAGGGATAAAACAAAGTTAACCCTGTGTGACTCAGTGGGCTTTCTACCTCTCCTGGCAAGCCCTGTAACCTCAAACTACTTACTCTTCTTCACTGAATTTTCCCTGTGTCTTCCCGCAAGCCACTGATTTGGTGAGGTAGTCAATGAAAGCCCCTGGCTCCAAGTCGTATATGATCCAATCTCAATAAACATAACACAGTGGACATGTTTTCTGACATCTAAGTGCCTCCAACATAGCTGAACCTTGCACATCCAAATGTACTCATTCAAACATTTGTCTTGTGTACCAGGAATAGCCCTGGACAGAGTGGCTTGGTGTCCTTGGTCACTCTGATACTCCAAGAACTCCAAATTCTTTTGGGCACAAAATAAATATCCAACATGTTTATAGAAGGCATAGCTAAAGCTCATTGATGTCCCTTCTAGGTCCAGCATGAATAACGCAGACAGAACCACTCCTGCATCTTGTGTGTGCTATCCTTGGTTCTGAACTGTTGTCCTACAAGGGAGCTTGATTTTTGTTAATTTTTCATGACAAAAATCAGCAGATCTTTTCCATAAAAGGCTAGATAATAAACAAATATGTTGGGCTTTGTGGGATCTATGTCACCTCTTCTGTTTTATAAATTCTTTTAAAATGTGGAGAGGACTTTCAAGTCAAAGACTGTCAGCCATGAAGCTTGGTAACCATACTCTGAATCAGCACTACCCAATAGGACCCTCTGCAGTGGTGGAGATTTTCTACATTTGTATTGGTGCATTTTCTGTTGCTATGACATAAGAACCGGGTTTAGATACTTTATAAAGAAATGAGGTTCGTTTCATTCACAAAGTTGGAGGCTGTCAGTACAAAATCAAGCAGCCTTGTGTGTTTAGTCTCTGATGAGGTGTGAGGCTAGAGGCATCACAATGGCAAGAGGACATGGGGGTAAAACATCATACCATGGAATAGGAAACCAGATGGGTACAGAAGCTACACCTGCTCTCTTCATAACCAGGGTCCCATGAGAACCACATTAACCCCTTCTGAGGGCAGCTCCCCCAAGACCGAATCTCCTCCCCTAGGTTCTGCATATTAAATCTCTTCCACCTCAGCGTCTCCACAGTGGAGACTGACCCTCTAGCACACGAACTTTTAGTGGGGGAAAACTTAAGCCGTATCCAAAGCACCGATCCCTGTGCTGCCCAGTACAGTAGCCACAGGTACCTAGTACTCCGATATAGGTTCTGGATTTTTAACTTCATCTAAATTTAAAGAACTGTTTCGTGTTGGTCTTGCTTGTACTGTGTGTCACGTGGACAAGAACGTGGGTGGGGTTGGGCTGCAGGAGTACGGAGCCACCCACCTCTATCTCTATGCCTGACGGTAGCTGTACACCCCAATTCTGATAAAGTTTGTGCTGCGATTTCCTAACTAGAATAAACTCTAACCTGGTGCAGCCTCACGTGCCTGCAACCCTCAGTGCAGGTAAGTTCAAGGCTCTTTTCATTGAGTGAGACCCCCATCTGGAAATAAAATCTGAACTACTGCTGATGGGACTGCATGGCAGAGGGCTCACCTGCCATGTTCAATCCTCAGTACTGAAAAAAAAAATAAGTAATTGCTGGTGATTCACTATACAGTGAGAATCTGTCCATATGTGAAGGTGGCCGTCAGCGAAGGCTTTCTGGAAGAAGTTACACAGTAGTGAAGGGAAGAGGTTGACTGTGTTTCTAGGTAGAAAAGAAAACCTTCTTGAGTGAAAACTTACAAATTTAGAGAGAGCTTGTGGTCTCACCATTTTGATGATCCATGTGTCACACCATGACACGATTCAGTCTGATTCTACAGCCAGAGGTACAGATTTCATTTATTATATTCCTGAGGTGTGGTAAGAATCCCGTGATTATTCAACAAAATGTGCTTCTTTTTGAAATCCAAATTGAAGTATATGGGGCAAAATGTGGTGAAGTAGATCTGATTTAAAGTTTCAATGAAGCCGAGCATGGTGGCTCATGCCTGTCATCCCAGCACTTGGGAGGCAGAGACAGGAGGATTGCTGAGTTCGAGGCTTGCCTGGGCACCATAGTGAGCTCAGAGCCAGCCCGAACTACAAAGCGAGACCCTGTCTCAAAAATTAAAAAAAATAAAGTTTCATTGAAAAATATTGGGTGGACCAAGTGAACAAAGTATCACTTTTTCCTAAATCAGATGACACATTGCCTAAGTTACGCGGAACATGAGTAGCTAGCAGTGAGTACTAACTGTTCTCTCATTTCTCTGTGTGAACCTTTTATTAAGTGGGTGAGGGGGTAGCTCACGAGCTCAGAGCCAGAGCCCAGTACACTCACGGTCCTAGCACAACCCTCAGTGTGCAAAGGAGAAGAAACAAAAGCCAGTAAACCCCACTCACGTGCCCTTCCCATTTCATTCATTTTCAGGGTATTCTCCCCACAAAAATGATGCTGTGCTTAGGAACTCTGGTAAGACTCGAACAGGCCTCTACCAAGGCCGAGGAGGGGGCGACCTGATGCTGTGCACCCCCTTTGGATCATGGTGAAAGTCAGCCAGCCCGTGGCAAAGCCCCTTGAGGCCCAGCGGAAGGAAGCGGGAGCCCCGCCCATGGGGGGCCTGTTGTCGGGTGCTCCGGGGCCCTGGGGTGTTGAGGCCACGCCTCCCTCTCCAAGTTTAAGCTCATCCTCAGGACACGCGGGGTCCAGGAAAGAGCCCTGGGATGTAGGAGACGTGGCTCACCCCAGCATTTGTCTCCCCAGGTCTCCCCTTCTGGGCCATCATCCTCATCTGCTTGGCCGCACTCCTGGCACTCATCACATGCCTGCTGTGCTGTTATCTGGTGAGCAAGGAAGGGTCGTCTGTCTTCTCGCTCTTGGGCTGTAAGACTCTTTAACACGGCGACACCACAGACTGATGTTTTGGCCAAGGACGCAGACTCTGTGGTCTGTAGCGGTAGGTCCCGCAGGACTATGGCCTGGTGATGTCAGAGCCGTCTTAGCTTCTGTAATCCACCCTGCGATGTTTGTACAAGGGCAGCATCACCGGAGCCGTGCATTTCTCAGACAGAGCCCCGTCCATAAGCAGTGCATGTCCAGACGCCATAAATGCAGTCCTTTGCTGAGTATATGTTTGTGAAAATTTTCTCCTAGATTGGGCATGGCTTGCTTTTTTTATAATTTTATTTATTTTTAACTAACAAATAATAAATGAGTATGTACACATTATATATGTAATGAAATAAATCAGGTTAATTATCACATCACCTTTTTTTTTTTTTTTTTTTTTTTTTTTTTTTTTTTTTTTTTTTTTTTTTTTTTTTGCTTTTTTGGAGACAGGGTCTCGCTTTGTAGTTCAGGCTGGCCCTGAGCTCACCATGGTGCCCAGGCAAGCCGCCACGAACTCAGCAATCCTCCCGTCTCTGCCTCCCGAGTGCTGGGATTACAGGCGTGAGCCACCATGCCCAGCATTATATGTGGTAACCGGGGATCGAACTCAGGTCCTTGCGCTTGCAAGGCAGGCGCCGGAACCACTGAGCTAACCCTCCGGCCCGTAACAAAACACCTTTTTTTTTTTTGAGACAGGGTCCCACCTTGTAGTTCAGGTGGCCCTGAGCTCACTATGTAGCCCAGGCAAGCCTCGAACTCAGCAATCCTCCTGCCTCTGCTCCTGAGTGCTGGGATGACAGGCGTGAGCCGCCACGTCCGGCTTCTAGCAAGTTTTGAAGTAGACTTCCCATCATTACTGACTGTAGTCACCCTGCGGTGCAATAGATCTAAGAACCTTCATTCTTAGTGGCACCGCTGCCCGCCTTCCAAGTGCAAGGCTGTAATTCAACCCCAGTAGCAAAATCAAAAAAAAATTTTTTTAAACACCTTAGCCGCATCCATCCTTAGAGAAGTGGACCTGGAAATGACAAGGATGTGGGGCGGCTGGAAAGCCTGGGGAGAGCTGACACGACCCAGCGTGCGTGTTTTTCCTGGGGAGTAACATGCATTGGCTAAGGGAGCCGACATCCCAATCCCACTTGCCTGTCTAAGAGAAGGAGAAGCGTATATCCACAAAAATCCTGTACACAAGTGTTGGTGAAAGTTTTTTATAGGACCCCCCCCAAACCAAAAACGACCCCAGTGTCCATCAACAGGTTTATCCCAACACTGGAATATGCAATCCAGTAAAGAACAAGGAAAAAAATTGCAAAATAATTACACTGAGTGAAAGCAGCCAGGCAAAGAAAAAACTGAAAACTGTGCTTCCGTTTTTAAACTGTAAAAAACATAAACTAATCTGTTAATGATAGAAGCCAGATCGGCATTTGCCTGGGAATGGGACTGTGTGTGGAAGCAGCAGGGAAGGATTATAAAGAAGAAATAAACTTCTAGGAATGGTTACTGGGTGTTCCTTATCTTTATAGGAGTGATGGTTCAGTAAGTTATAACCAAAACCTATCAGTTCATTCATTTTAAATGTGTGCAATTTATTGTATATCAGTTATGACTTGGTTAGGTTGATGTGGAGAAGGGAATTAGGAAGGTAAGGAGGGAGAGAGAAAAATGATGGATGAGGTAGGTGAGTGGCAGATAGAAGGTAGTTACTAGATAGAAAGATATAGACGATTCACTGAAAATAGATGTATGATTGATTAAGAGAGATAGCCCACAATGAATAGATGATAGGAAGAAGATATACAAATAAATGACTGATGTATAGATGAGAGTCAACTGATAGTCGATTGATGATATGTAAATGATCGATGGATGATAGGCAACTTTGTAAGTAGGTGATTTCTGGGCAATTAAAATACAGGTAAAGGGGCTGGAGATTTAGCTCAGTGGTTCCAGCGCCTGCCTCGCAAGCGCAAGGTCCTGAGTTCAATCCCCGGGAACCACATACAATGCTGGGCGTGGAGACTCACGCCCACCAGCCATCAATACCGCATATCACAGTGCCGGGCGTGGTGGCTCACGACTGTTATCCCAGCACTCGGGAGGCAGAGGCAGGAGGATGGCTGAGTTCCAGGCCTACCTGGGCACCATAGTGAGCTCAGGGCCAGCCTGAACTACAAAACGAGACCCTGTCTCAAAAAAAAAATACAGGTAAAGATGGGTGATAGGCAATTAATAGAAATGAGATATTAATGAAGAAACTGAGGAATAGGGGAGAATGAAATGAAAGGAATATCGGGGGATGGTTTCTTACAATTCGAGTGAAAGGGGGAGAAGGGTTGAGGAAGAAAACCGAGAGGAAAGGGGGAGCAAAAGGGTCTGGGAAACCTCAGGCCGCCGGTTGCCCACGTGAGCACCCCGTGGCCTCTGCTGCCGAGCAGCTGGACGGTCCCCTGATGCCTTCTCTTCACCCTCAACAGGTGACCGTCTGCCGGCGGAAGAAGGAGGGGGGCTACCAGGTCCAGCGCCACCGCCTGGGCTACTACTTCCCACACCTGGACCTGAGGAAGCTCCAGTGACCCCGCCCCACCCTGGGCCCAAAGAAGAAATAAACCGCCCTAGACAGACCCAGCCTACGGCCCTGCTGGACTCTGTCCCCGTCGGGGTGGCCAGAGACAGAGGGAGATGCCTTCTTCCTTGTTAGGTCCTGAAGGCAGCTGTGAGTTGTGTCGTGGGGTTTGATACGATGCCACCCACCAGGGACGCGGGGCTTGTACGGACATTGCCTTTTAGAAAACCAACGTCCCGCTCAAGTGTGACATTTCCCTCCCAGTCACCGTCGACCAGCCCTCGACTCTACCGCCGGCGTCACGCGAATCTGTTTCTCCGTATCTATCTGCCCACAGAGTGGAGTCCTTAGGCTACTTTGTTGCCCTGAGCTCAACTGTTTTTAATTAACAAATTGAGTTTCTTGGTACATTTTAGGAATATATTATGATCACATTCTTAAATGGTAATTTGTACCTGTACATAATATATCTCGATTCTTTTTTTTTTTGAGACAGGGTCTCGCTTTGTAGTTCGGGCTGGCCCTGAGCTCACTATGGTGCCCAGGCAAGCCGCCGCGAACTCAGCAATCCTCCTGCCTCTGCCTCCCGAGTGCTGGGATGACAGGCGTGAGCCACCACGCCCGGCACTGTGGTGTATGGTATTGATGGCTGGTGGGCGTGAGTCTCCACGCCCAGCACTGTATGTGGTTACCGGGGATCGAACTCAGGACCTTGCGCTTGCGAGGCAGGCGCCGGAACCACTGAGCTAACCCTCCGGCCCTAGATCTCGATTCTCATTTTTCCCACTGTGCTGCTCTCGCTTCAGCTCCGCACCCCCCATAGACAAAATCCCTTTCTCCATTTTTTCCTTTTTACCATCAAAATGTTCCTTTCCATTCTTTGCTTTCTCCCACCCCCACCCAGCTCCCCTTTTCCTTTGAACATTTTCCTCCTATTTCACAATACCTGTCATACATCTTGGACCTCATTCGCACCTTCAGTTTCTCACACTAGAGAAACCAGGCGGTATTTACCCCCCTGTGTCCTATTATTTCACTAATGAGTATCACTGAACAGATGCACCGTGCGGCCCTGAGCTCCTTTTTACCAAAACTTTCGAGTGAAACGTTTCCTTACCCACCATGTGATTCCTGCAAGACAGGAAACTTCTTTCCAAGAAAGAAGTGAGCGGGCCGGAAATGACCCAGCACTGGGACTTGGGAGCGGAAAGGAACAACCATCCAGAAAACTGAGTCCAGGAGTCATGCTAACCGTGTCTAACGTTGCCTGTTTTGGAGTTTTATGCATAAAACTTGAAGGCGGAGGTCACAGAACGGGGAAACAAGACTGTCTTTTGACATCCTTCCCTGCACTGAACCCAGGTAGACAGCTCCAGGTGTGAGGCCAGCTGTGCTGCCCGGCTTTGTTTTCGCTGGACTCACGGCTTAGGGTAGTGAAGCCTGTATCCCACCGAGCAGACGGGTGCTGCTATGACAAGGGCCTGTGAACACGGAGTTTTTTCTCTTTTTTTTTTTTCTTCCCCATGAGCACCCAGAACATTTTTCTTCTTTACCTTTTCACCTTCTACCATAGGAAGATGAAGCAAGAAGTGAGAAAGCTGGTACAACAAGCCGGCACCTTGATCTTGAAACACCCAGCCTCCAAAACTGTGACAGAATAAATTCTTGTTCTTATAAATCGTGCAATCCGTGGAATTCTGTTACAGTAAAACGCAACAGATTAAGCTGGGCATGGTGGCTCACGCCTGTCATCCCGGCACTCAGGAGGCAGAGGCAGGAGGATTGCTGAGTTCGAGGCTTGCCTGGGCTACATAGTGAGCTCAGGCCCAGCCTGAACTACAGAGTGAGATCCTGTCTCAAAAAAAAAAAAAAAAACACCCAACAGATTAAGACCGTCCTGGAGGGGTTCATTCCCGCTTCATGGCTAAAGGGATGGAAGCTCAGAAGTGGGGACCCCCGGCAGAGTGGCACCCCATTGTGTATGGATACCACGCTCTCTTTGTCCATCCACCTGCTGGATGGACATACAGGCTGCTCCCGGGATCCAGCTGTTGTGAGTTGCGCTGCTCTGGATGTGGGTGTGCGTGGGTCACCGGGACACGATGTCTTCAGCTCTTTCAGGAAGACACTAGAGAGCGAATCGCTTGAAGAAAGATCAACTTGGGTCATTTGGAGAAGATCGATGCAGCTTGAGAAGGTAATGTTTAGTGAAACCAATTTAGACATACGAGCTTACATACCACACAGCTTCTCCTCCGTGGTATTTAAGATATAAAGAGCAAAATAACAGGTAGATAGTAGCAGGTAGGGAGACAGATCTTTCTCAGATGGAAAGAGGATCAAGCGGTGGAATCCCATAAAACCAAGTGAAAACGGGAGCGTCACACAAAAGAGAAAACTCTCCCTCCTCACCCGAAACTCAGTCTCTGACTTTGGAAAAAAAACCACGGCTCACACAGTCCTGTGTCACGCTGACAAGTTTAATAAAGAAAAGTATTGCTGTGTATGAGGGTTCCAGGAGATCAAAACGAAACTCAAAGGAAAACGGTGCTAAAATAAGATCCCGTCCCGTTTCTCCTTCAGTATCTTCGTTTTCAGGCTGCGGATCAAGACGCCGTCTGGGCCTCTCTCTCGTCGCTTTCTCTCCCTCGGGGGCCTTCAGTCTCTTGCCTCCTTCGCGAGTCTGTCCGCAGTCAGTGCTATCGCCAGTCTTTCTCTGGCCGTCTCCACTTTTCTTTCCTGTTTCTCAATGTCTTCCTCCGTGACCAGAACCTGTTTCCAGAGCGGCTGGGGCACACCCAAACCCAGGCCTGGAGTGGTGTCCCCGCCCCGGGAGGACGGGCCAAGGACGGCCGGAGAGCCGGAGCCCACAGCAGCAGCCAGGGCCTCTGACCGGGAC
>PVIC010059103.1:0-10191 GCA_004025085.1 Thryonomys swinderianus | reverse complement strand
AAAGACCCAATTCAAAAATGGGCAACTGAAATGAACAGACACTTCTCAGAGGCAGAAATCAAAGCAGCCAAGAAACATATGAAGAAATGCTCAACATCTCTGGTCATTCGAGAGATGCAAATGAAAACAACATTGAGATTCCCCCTCACTCCACAAAGAATGGCTGCGATCACAAAGTCAACCAACGATAAATGCTGGCATGGCTGTGGGGAGAAGGGAACCCTTCTACACTATTGGTGGGATTGCAGACTTGTGCAACCATTATGGAGATCTGTGTGGAGATTTCTCAGAAAACTAGGACTACGGGTCCCATTTGACCCTGCTATACCCCTGCTAGGAATATACCCAAAAGAATTTAAAAACTCACATTGGAAAGACAGATGTACACCCTTGTTCATAGCAGCTCAGTTCGTGATATCTCAATCCTGGAAACAACCCAAATGTCCATCAACTGGAGAGTGGATAAAAAAGATGTGGTTTTTTTACAAAATGGAGTATTACTCTGTCATAAAGAATGACAAGATTGATCCATTTAGGTGCAAATGGAGACATCTGGAGGATATACTAATAAGTGAAATCAATAGATCACAGATAGACAATTCCTGGATCTTCTCTTTGGCATGAACACCTGTAGATGCAAATGAATTCTAGAATGTAGGACAGCTTTTATATAGTGGAATATTTCTATAGGAAACTTGGTGTGGGAATATGATGAGGGGAAGGAATAAATATGATACACAAAGAAAATAAAAGAGCATGTATAAAGGGGGAGGAGGGGGGAGTGGGTAAGGATATGGGTAAAAATGAGAATTAACTTGTGGCATATACTGGTACAAATTTCCCAATGTTATATGTGATTTTGAGATGTATATAAATTGTACCAATAAAGAAGTCAATTAAAAAAAAGAATAGACAATGGATGCCTGAGGATTGGGATAAGTGTAGGAAATAGATCTCATGATGATACATGAATATTCATGAGATATATTTTCATTTACTTTTCATTCTTCCCCTATTCTCCAAATTTTTAAAAATTGATTTATTGGTACATTTTAAGTACATATTATTTTCACATTCTTCATTGAGAATTTGTAGCTGGGGGCTGGGGCTTAGCTCTGTGGCACCCTGCCTGCCTTGAAATAGCAAGGTCCTAAGTTTGAGCCCTAGCACTGCAAAACACATACACATACACACATACACACAAACACACACACACACGCAACCCACAAAAAAGCATGTGAACCTGTACTTGATATATCTTGGCAGAAAATGGGAAAATATCAGTCAAGATATTTCCAAATTTTTTTAATGAGAAATTATTATTTTTGTGTTTTTTTTGTTTTGATCATTCTTTTACAGATCACAAACCAGTATCCTTTCACATCAGTCAATAAACAGAAAAATGCACACTGGAATAATGAGCTATTTACCTTGAGGATACCTATAGAGTAAATTCTATCTGATTTCCTGCAGTATGATTATGCAGTATGAAAAATAAAACAAAGATTGCTGCTGGATATGGGGTTTCATAAAGCTAGACACTCCACAAGCATATCACACAACATTAAGTCTGAGATGCACTATCAAGTACACACAGCTAAGGGGGGTACACCTTATTTGATTGTACGTAAATATAATCATGCCAAAGGATATACTACTGGCTTTTAAGTTAAATGATACAAATATTGAACAAGAGTAAGTGCCATTGGAACCTCTACAACATCCACGTTTATGCACACACATTGGAAGCCTGGTTACCCTTATCTGATGGATCCTCAGCATCACAGGGCCAGACCTTTGCTGTTCATAGACCCTGATGCCCAAACTGTGTAGGTACAGAGCAGTGTAGTCAAAATCCCAGGCAAGATAAACTGAGATTTAAATCATTAGGACCTATCAGCTGAAAACAAACCAATGAAGTCAAATACTGTAGTTTATTTTCTACCTTGTTGTTCATCAACACTTTGCAATGATTTTCCTCAGGATTTTTAATTTTAAAGTGTGTATTAATTTTTGCATATTTCATGTGTTAGACACTTCATTCTTATTATAAATTGACGTGTTATGTGTGTGTGTATATATATGCGATATGTGATGTTTTTTCCTGTTACTTGCTAGTGATCAACTCAGAATAATTAGTACATCCATTAACTTACACTTGTACCCTTTCTTTGTGGTGAATACATTTAAATTCCTCCCACATATTTTATTTTATTCTGTTATTAATTTTATTCACTCTCTTGTGCCACAGAATACTAGGATTTAACCTGCTCATTGAAAGTACTAGGTTATATGTTCACCACCTCGACCATCCCCAAACTCTGATAGCTAGTATTCTACTCTCAAATACTTGGAGATCAAAATATTTTAGATACTATATAGAACTGAGATCTTGCATGTGTGTTTCTGTCCTTGATTTACTCCATTTAATATGATGTCCTCCAGATCCATCTACCTTGTTACAAATAACAGGATTCATGACTGTTTTGGTTGAATATTGTTCCATAATTTATATGTCCACCTATAGGTGGTGATTCTATATATGTCTGTTGTGAGTAGTGCTGCAATAAACATGAGTGTAGGTGCCTTCTCAATATGTTAGGCACACTCTCTCCAGGTATATACCCAACAGTAGGTTTGTTGTATCTTATGATTCCTCTATTTTCAGTGTTTTGAGATATTGTTCATCATAACTACTATAGTACCTCCTATTCTGAAAACAGTGCATGAGTGTTCCTCTTGCTTCACACCTGCACACTTATTTTTTGTTTCTGACAATGGTCATTTTTGCTCACCTCACTCTGGCTTTGATTTACATTTACCTGATGAATAATGATATTGAACATGTATATCTTGGTCATTTGTGTGCCTTCATTTGATAAATGTCATGTGGGATTCTTAGTTCATTTTTCATTCTCTTTTTGGTTATATATTATAGATTTATATATAATTGATATTAACCACTCATTAGTTGCCAAATATTTTTTTCCCATTCTGAGGGTTCTCTCTTTACTATGTTGAGTATTTCCTTTTCTGTAGAGAAACTTGTCAGTTTGGTGTAGTGCCGTTTATTAACTTTTGGTTTTGCTGCCTTTATATTTGGGATGATACTCAAAAACCTGTTTCCCAAGGCCATCTCATGAAGCATTTCTCTTATGTTATTTTCTGGTAAGTTTTTGATTTTACATTTGCCTGTTTAATCCATTTTAAAATGATATTTGTAACTGGAGAGATAGGTCTAGTTTCCTTCTTGATGTGGACATCCATTTTCCAGCACCATTTATTAAAAAGTTGTGCTTTCTCCATTGTGTCCCTGGCTTCTTTGTTTATTAGGTGCTATAAAGGTATAGAGTCATTTCTTGGGTCTCTATTTGGTTCCATTGCCCTGTATATTTTCTATGTCAATATCATTCTGTTTTTACATAGCTTTGTGGTGCATTTTGAGAACAGTAGTGTAATGCCTTCTACTTTGTTCTTTTTGCTCATAATTGCTTTCCCCTACTTGGGAGTCTTTCATGGCTCCATATGAAAGTCATGACTGATTTTTCTAATTCTATGAATTATATTGGTATTGTAAAGTGAATTGCATTGGAGCTGTAGATTGCCTGGGGGGTGATAATGTCCATTTTAATAATGTGAATACTTCCAATGCATGAACATGGGATATCTTTCCATTTTTTAATCTTCTTTAATTTCTTTTATTTTGGAATGGGGTGAGATTGTCTCTTGGTATGTAATTCATGTGGGCCTTCTCCCTCACCATGTGGAGTACTGGGTTTATATGACTACACCACTACATCTGGCTCCTCTTCCATTTTTTTTTCCATCAGTATTTTGTAGCTTTCACTGTAGAGATATTTTTTCCACTTTGGTTAAACTTATTTCTAGGTTTTTAGAAATATTTTACAGCTATTTTAAGTGAAATTGTTCTTTTGGTTTCCTTATTGGGTAGCTTACAAAAGTGCTACAAATTCTTTTTCTGCTGAAATTGCACCCTATAATTTTATTAAATTCGCCCATTCCAACAGTTTGTTAGTGGGTTCTTTTGGGTTTTCTATAAAATAATGTCATATCTTCTTTAAATAAAGACAATATGACCTCTTCCTTTATAATTTGCTGACTTTTTGCCTCTGTGCATAATTGTTTTGACTAGGACCTTACAAACATTATTAAATAAAAGTGTTAAAAATGGGCACCCTTGTCTTGTTCTAGATTTTCCTTTTAAAAGCTTTCAGTTTTTCCCTATTTAATATGACATTAGCCATGTGTTTATCACAGAGTGCCTCTCAGATTGTGTTGAAGTATACCCTACCATGTTTCATTTGTAAGAAGGTATTTCCATGAAGGGTTACTGAGTTTCATCAAATGCACACCCTCATCTTCTGGTGCTCAAGCTTGATCATGTTAGTGCAGTGAGCCACAATTTTTTATTTGCCTGTGCTGAGCTACTATTGCTTTCCAGAGATGAATTTCACTCGGTCATAGTGAGTGATAGTTTTAAACTGCTATTCATTTTATTTGCATTTTGTTGAGGATTTTTACAACTGCTTTCATAGGGGATATTGGCCTGTACTTTTCTTTCTCTTCTTTCTTCCTCTGTGTGTGTGTGTTCCTTTCAGCTTTTAATAACAGAATTCCCTCTTAAAAAATTTTAATAGCTATAGAGTTAGTCCTATAATATGTATTCTTAACTAATTCTTTTCTATCTGCAAGTAGGTGGGCATTTTTGTTAAAAAAATATAAAGAATAATAAATGTAAAAGTCCTCTGTTGACCTCTCATGCCTTTTAACAATGACTGGTCCTTTTTTTCTCACTTCACAACAAAATATCTAAGAATACTTTTCTATATTTCCTGTCAACATTTCATTTTCTTCTGGTCATTTCTCCTGATGATCTTCATGTCATTAAGATTTTTTTTTCTTTTTGGTATTCTTCTATATATATCCCCAAAGTATACACACACACACACACGCACACACACACATGCACACACACACATACACATACACACACCCTGAAGTGCTCATTCTTCTATCTTTTCCCTCTTTTTGAATACTCAGTGTTCTCAGTTTTCATGATTTCATACTAAGTTCAGTAAGTTGGATCACTCCCGCTCTGTTCCTTTACCCAATGAAACTTCTCAATTAAATCATGAAAGATTGTCTTGGTCAAGATTCTTTACACTTTAAGTATAATACTTCTGCTAGGTTATTTTATTCACATTTATGACTTTACTTTTTATTTTAAAAGAATTTTAGTCACTCTAGCCATTTTTCTGAGGACCTATTTAATGCTTCCAGTAGGATATTTAAGAAGAAGGTTCTAATCTACACTGAATGCATGTCTAGCGTAACCTGTCACATCACTCTACCCATAACTTGGCTCTGTCTTGTCCTCTGTCTCACTGAATGGTATCTTGCCTCACTGACCTGCACATTATTAGGCATCATTTGTAAGACCTACCGCTTATCGCCTTAACCAAATCACACTAAATCTGGCTGACCTGCTCCTCCTAAAACATATCAAGTTCTTTTTATTTCTGAAATATCTCCTGGTCTCCTTCACTTTACTATTGCTTTTCTCTATTCCCTTATCCACATCATCGCAAGAATATTTTCACAATGTGAGTTTGGTCTTTTCATCACTTGCTCGAAACTCAGCATGGGCCTCTCATTGGTATGTTGAATCTCCTTGATGAGTTCCAGCCAGCCGCTCACCTGCAGAGCCCTTCTCTCTTCTCTGTCACCTCCATCTTCCTTTCGTTTGTGGTCTAATAATATTAACTTTCTTACACGTTTTCAACAAAGAAGCTCCATTCTCCACTAGTTCATGCCATTTCTTTCCTGGTGGATTATGTTCTCCATTCCGATCCCCCACTGCTTGTATTTAACTCTTGGTGGACTTTTATATCTCTGTGTAAATAAAAATCTTTTTCCTTTTGAAAGTCAATGTTTATCATTGCCACGTCTTTCTACTATACACCCTCATTTTTTTTCCTGGGTAAACCTCATAGTTTTGATTGTAGCTTCAATCCCTATCATCTAACATAGATTATGAAAAAATAATCAATTAACATGTACTTACTAGTTGAGATGGCAATAGCAATTTTACGATAAATAAACTCAGTTCATGTTCTTTTATCTAGTTGGGGAAAACCTAAGCATATAATTAAAGGCTTGATGTAATGGGATAAGCATTCTAATAAAGAATTGTACCACACAGGTTTGGACAGAGGAGGAGCCATTTAATTCCAAGTGGAAGGGACAACCACAGGCAAGCTTCAGACACACACACACACACACACGACAACATGTGTACTGAAGTTTGAAGGTTGATCCAGACTCAGTGAGGTAATGTTTGTGGGAAAACATATTCTGGGCATAAAGCACAGAACAAGTGAAGTCTAGAAAGTATTGGTATACTGTTCATGTCCAAGGAGTTTGAAATGAATGCTTCTTTATATAGAGAATACGTGGTACATGTTCGTAAGGAACTGTCACAAGGAAGGCAAAGATGTCAGCTAGCATACAATCTCTATGGCTCTGAATTACTATGCAAAGAGCTTTAGGAGACACAAAGTGCTTCTTATGATGGGATAAATCCTATTTTTCTTAGCTGCTATGCAACATTTGCACAACATAGTAGAGAAGTGGCAACATAAGAGACAGAGAATACAACAGAAAACTATTACAGGGGCCAGAGATTTACCACAGTGGTTCAGGTGCCTGCCTAGCAAACGCAAGGTCCTGATTGGATCTGGTAACCACACACAATAATACCAGGTATGGTAACTCACACCCACCAGCAATCAGTACCACATACCACAGTGTCAGGTGTGGTGGCCCACCCCTGTAATCCCAGCACTCGGAAGGCAGAGGCAGGAGGATCCCTTAGTTCAAGGCTTGCCTGGGCTACATAGTGAGCTCAGGGCCAGCATGAACTACAAAGCGAGACCTTATCTTAAAAAAAGAAGACTATTATAATCATCTAATGAAACTATATTGAGAGTAGTAGCAATAGAAATAGAACATTTTGAAGGTAAAATAATTTTTAGGTGGTGACCAACTGCCATGTGGTCAAGGCATGGTAAACAAAAGGATCAGTGTGATCTAGTTTGGGTCATTAGCCATTATCAAGACAGGGACACAGTAATAGGAAAATGTAGAGATGAGTAACATTGCATTTTCCTATTTAGAGCACACAGCCTAGTAAAAGAGAGGCATACTATTGCTATCTGTACCATAACAATATTCAGGAAAGTCTTGCTTTTCTCAGCAGATGGAGAAAGATATCATTTTAAGGAAAACCCATCATTTGTTCAGAAAGTGTTTTTGATAAATCTGGTTAGAGTCTGTGCTGTCAAATAGGATTTGCAACTTTGGATTCAGCTACATGCACAGGAATGTTGGAGGAAATAAAGACATTTTGGGGAGTTGGGGAAAGCCTGAAAGAGGGAAAGAATAACTGGCAACAGAAAGAGATATTTAATGGTACCTGGAGGCAAAATGTTTGTGTTAAGTGTCGTGTGGAATTCTTCCATAGTTTCTCATATGAGATTTTTACTCAATAAATTCTACAATTTATACTAATGCTTTTCTGAGTTTGTTTTACTTGGGAAGACTACAAAGAAGAACCGAAATTGTTTCATATTTGATGAAGAAACCATATAAGAGCTGTATTTGGGTTTCAGTGCAATTTAAGAGCCAGATAAAGTATAATACAGTACACAGAAGCATAGACATTTGATAGGATAAGTCTCCTGTTTTGAGATTTCCTGAAATGAAAGAAAGTATTCCAGGAAAAGAGATAAAAACATAAGCAAAAGCACAAAGACATAAAATGGCAAAGGGTCTAGGATGGTAGGTAGCATGCAGAGTGAGAATAGCGAGAAGTGATTAAAATAATAAATTAAAAACAACAGCTCCACTTCCAAAATGGAGTCTGTGCTCAGTTTTTTCCCAATTGTATGTAAAAGCAAACGTGTAATATATACTTGCTGCCTAATCCTTTTAAATATTTTACTTTGAGTGCCTATAAAAATCCCTGAGACAAACACCAAGGACCACGTATGTACTTCCGCAATTCTTCTCTCCACTGTTGAAAAGAGAAAAGGCTCGAATATGGAAAAAGAAATCTCTTAAATATACCACCAAAGAAAAAAGTTAAACAATGAGGACATAGAATGCATAGCTGATTGCTCCTTGTAGTATTTTCATAAAATCGTCAGACGCTTGGTAAAGGTCAATGCTTGATCAATGAGGCAGAACCTCTCTCCGGAATGAGGAAGGAGCTGTAGAATTTGCGATAAGAATACTGATGACATCAGTCTCCCCCCACTTCACTCACAATTGGGGCTAATCTTAATTTGAATTTTTGTTCAGGGGTGAAGTGCAGTATCCTTCACCTTACAGGGTAGGCAAGCAATTATGCATGATTAATTCTGCAAAATTCACACAAAAGATTAATCTCGTTACATTCCTATTATTCTTAATAATTATTGAAACAAAGGACTACCTTACCATAGATGGCTCAATGGACCAATGTTTCCTTCCTCTGCATTTGTAACGAATTGAATAGATTTTAAATTTTCAACAAATCAATTGCCTATTCCCTAATCTACATGATTGTTCACTTAGAAAAGATGAAACATTTTACTCTTCTGAGCAAGGTATGATGATACATTAAATGAGTATAGGATTTTTATGCAAATTATTCACTGACACTAGTGAAACAGAAACATATCACTTAATATCAGAGTTAAATTAGCTACAAAATTTATTATTAATTTTTTTCCCACAACCTAATTTTAAAGCTTAAGCTTACTCATATATCCACTCTTCTTTCTGCATGCATAACACGTTTAAGGAAAAAGTATAACTCCATCCACAATTCTTTTGCAAAACCTTTGCTCTGAGAAAATGACACCAGGCTCTTATGTTTTCTGTCATGTGACACAGGGCTTCTCAGTCGCCACCCAGCATGTAGGCAGCGGAGTCGAGAGTCATCAGAAACAGCCTGTGGAACTGAACATGGACTGTGTAGAGGAGGGACTTGCTCACATTTCCTCTTGATCTCCTGTAGCCCACACAAAGAGAAACAGGCCTGTAGAATCATTTTATTAGCATCACTTCGCCGTGTCTTTCAGAAGGAATTTATTCTGCCCACAAATCTCTGGGATATAATTTAGTCAGCCTGTCAAATGAGACTAATCATGGTTAGTTAAATGCCCATAGCTCCCTTTAACCTGAATGCACCTAAAGTAAACCTCACCTCCAATATACAGCATATTGCTCTCATGAGGCCAGGTGATCCAAATACCTGCAGAGCAACTGTGGTTCTAACAGGTGGTCTGGCCAGTTCCACATTTATCCCACAGTGAGGGCCAGATCACTGCAGAGACCACATTAAAGATTAATAATCCTTTCTGAACAATGGTTGGTTATACCTGCCATTACTTTTTAAAGTCACTCAACAAACTTATTCTCTTTGCTATGTCAGTATTTATGGTTTCCGGATGTAAAAAGTATCAAAAGTTAAATGGCAGTGCCATGTGTGGAGAAACGCTGTGCCTGGGTTCACAGTGTAGCTGCATTAGTCTGGTCAGTCTATCTGAGCACAAAGGCAGAAGGTGTGTTAATGTAAAGGCCTGTTTCTCAGTAGTAACATGTCAGTTCTCATTAGGTTTATAATAAAGTGTACTGCCAGAGCTTTTAAGTCAGCATCCATTTTGACATAGTCTGATATCAGGATGAACAGCTGTTTCCAAGAAGTGATTCTTAAGGAAAATATAGATGCAATCAATCACTCCTGGACCAGAAATAAAGAATTACAATTGTGAATCTTAGCAGATATGAAATTTCTGTTTATCTATGAGTAGTTATCTGTTCGCCCTTCAAATTAAGAACACTCTGACCATAATTTTGCATATTCTAACAGTTAAGATTTCCCCCAAGTTCTCCTCTCAAGACCTTCCATAATTTTTCATCATCCAAAAAATAGTGAAAATACTGACAGTTTTTTATTGTGCAAAAGCAAAATTGTGAAAAACTTAAATAATACCATAGCTCTGTATAAATGATTTCAATTTCTGCAACATATTGAATTTTTAAAAAGAAAAATATATTTTGCACTAACATCTTAAACCTAAAATGCTTAATTATACATAGTAAAAGACACCTGATTCACATATT